>JAODOY010060349.1:0-17394 GCA_025399855.1 Forbesichthys papilliferus
GGTTGGGGTGGGGGTGGGGAACACTCAAAGCAGTCTGACCGTAAGCACAAATGCAAAGTCGATAAGATGGAATTAGAGGGGTTGGTGGAAGAGATAACGTGATTTTAAAATGTTATTTGAATTATACTTAGTGTTTTTGCCTTTCCATTGCCCTCTTGCATACAATGAGCTGCATGAATGAAGGCATCACATTCAGCACTGCTGGCTAATAAGGAATCATTGACATAGAGTAACGGGTTGCTTCCACATTGCTTCCAAAGTGTCATCCAGGCTGCCTGACCATACAGATAAGAACGGTGCTGAGTGTCACCCTGGTTCTGCTCACCTATTCCATCACTCAAGCCTGTGTGGTAAGTGTGTTTCTGTAGACGTCTTCAATAAGAGTGCAGGTGTATGGTGTGAAAAGAAACAGACATGCAGTGAATCATTTATATTTAAAATGTATTATAATTGTATCATTTTGTTTTAGTCTTCATAGTTAAACGAGCCACACTGTATATTGTGTATACAGTCCACACTAGTACAGTACCACTCAGTGAAGACAAGATACAGCAGATTAGATGTGCCCCCCGGTCATCATGACCCATGTATACATCATATTGAGCCACACACACACACACACACTCTCTCTCCAGGTGGGCTGTGTACCCTGGGTGTGGCTCGGCACAAATTCTAGTCGTTCTGCCGAGGCTGTTGGCATGGAAACGGCAGGGGTTGGACAAGCGGAGGGGGCGTGTCCCAACGTGGCCTATGCCCTGTTGTCCTGCATCGCTGGGAGCCTCACTGTCGCCCCCTACCTCCGCATCTTCTCGCTGCTCAAGATCCTCTTGCTCCTGCTCCTCTCCGCTACCTACACCGTTGTCATGGAGACCAGCGGCTATCGGCAAGCCGTGGGGTGGGTGTGGTTTGACGTGCTAAATAGAGTGCATGAATTGACGGGCGCTTTCATTGTGAACAAGTTGTAAGCTCTCTCCCTCTCCCTCCCTCTCTCCCCCTCTCTTTCTATCTCTCTCTCTCTCTCCCTCCCTCTCTCCCCCTCTCTTTCTATCTCTCTCTCTCTCTCCCTCCCTCTCTGCCCCTCTCTTTCTATCTCTCTCTCTCTCTCCCTCCCTCTCTCCCTCTCTCTCTCTCTCTCTACCGCTCTCTCTCCCTGTCTCTCCGTGTATTCTTAGAGGGGGCTTTCTCCACACACGGGGGTATGATCCTGTACTGGCTGTCTTGCTGTTCGTGGGGGCTCTGATGTTACATTCCAGACAGCTAGATCTGAAGCTACGGTTGGACTATCTCTGGGCCACGCAGGTTTACATTCACTCACACCTCCACATACCGTGTGTATGTAGTGTGTGTGCTTGTGTGTGCTGTGTCATTCAGTTTTGCTTGCTTGTGATTGTGTGACACAAGCACTGTTGAGGACATCTTTGTGTTCCTGTTTGTAAGTTGTTATCTCCCTCTAGTGTTAAAAATAGGCCATTACATATATCACCCATTTACAGTATAGGGATTTGAGTTTCTGCAATATTTGAATTACATTGTTGTCCCTTTTTAACACACACACACACACACACACAAAATTTGTAATGTGTTTTTATTGATTCTGGCCAGGCGGAAGAAGATAGGGATGACATGGAGAAGGTGAAACTGGATAACAAGAGGATCTTGTTCAATCTGCTGCCCGCGCATGTAGCCCAGCACTTCCTAATGTCTAACCCCAGGAACATGGTGAGAAGCTCATGCACACCATTAGCCTCAGTCCAACAACTGAGGCTAATTCTCTTCCACTTAAAATAGGCTCCTGTTGCCATAGGCCACTAACATTTCAGAATGTGTCACAAACCGTGATAAGCAATAGCTTAACTATGGTCTAAAGCCAGAGGTCCCAGTATATGCTTTGTGGTTTAGAAGAGCTTGTCCACATGTTAACTATGAAAGCAGAGATATTTTGTTAAGTTGTGACCTTGCTTCTACATGACACCCATCTCCCAGCTCTAAAAATGCAGACTTTGAAAATGGGTTCCAGATTGGAGACTACTGAAAACGCAATTCTTGAAAATGAAGAGATTCTTCTTAGATTGGAGGAGAGAGCCTTTGGCTGCCATCAAATAGTTTGTTTTTCTTAGAAAGGTTAGGTGAGTGAAATGACCAGGGACTATGTAAGTGGCAGTCTTGATAAGAGCTGGTCGAATTCTCTAAATCGACCAGTTACTCTAATGAATGGGTCGTTAGAATCCTGATAACAACCCAGTCATTAGTTTAGTTTAGTTTAGTTTATTGTCATTCGATCATGTTGGTACACAAGGGAATGAAAATTGTTACCCAGGTATGGCAGCGTAACGGCACATATACTGTCAAATCAATAATAAATAACAATAACCATAACCTATGACTAAATAAAACAATAAGAACTATATAAATCACATTTAAAACAGTTTAAGATCAGTTTAAAAGCAGCATAGTAAGTGCCTCATAGTCACCAGCAGATCGAGACTGAGCAAAACAGGTGTTTGGTGTCCTTTTAAGGCAAGGAGTTCCTAAGCCTAATAGCTTTTGGGAAGAAACTACACTTCATCCTTGTTGTCCTTGCTTTGAGGCTGCGCAGCCGTCTGCCAGAGGGGAGGGGGTGAACAATACGTATGCCGGGTGGGCGGGATCCTTCATGATGCATGCCGCTCTGCTTCTACACCTGCTGGTATACACATCCTCCAGGGAAGGCAGGCTGGAGCTGATGATCCTCTGAGCCGATTTCACCACCCGTTGCAACGCCTTCCTATCGGCCGTAGAGCAGTTCCCATACCAAGCAGTGATGGAGAATGTCAAGATACTCTCCACCACACACCGGTAGAAACAAGTCAGGATTGCTGGGCTGAGGCTGGCCCGTCTCAGTCTCCTCAGGAAATATAGGCGCTGGTGGGCCTTCTTAATAATGATGACTGTATTGATAGTCCACTTAAGGTCGTTGGAGATGTGCACACCCAGATATTTAAAGGTGGACACCATCTCCACAGCTGCTCCTGCAATGATGAGTGGAGGGGGAATGCAGCCACCTCTCCTAAAATCCACACTCATCTCCTTGGTCTTCTTAACATTGATGCAGAGGTTATTTGCTCTGCACCAGTCCACAAGCTCCTCCACCTCCTGCCTGTACCCCGACTCGTTGTTATTGGAGCAGTCCCACCACAGCCGTGTCGTCAGCAAACTTCACTATATGATTGCTCGGGTACCTTGCACAGCAATCATAAGAGAGAAGCGTGTACAGCAAGGGGCTCAGCACACATCCTTGGAGGGAGCCAGTGTTAAGAATGATGGAGGAAGATGAGACACCGTGGATCTTAACTGACTGTGGCCTGTTTGTTAAAAAGTCAAGGACCCAGTTGCAGAGCGATGGCTTTAGTCCCACCAGCAGCAGCAATTTGTTGACTAAAGTCTGCGGAATGATGGTGTTGAAAGCAGAGCTTAAGTCCAGGAAGAGCAGCCTGACATAGGAATTCCTGATCTCCAGGTGAGTGAGGGCAGAGTGGATGACGGCTGACACGGCATCAGACACCGAACGGTTCTCTCTATAAGCATACTGATGAGGGTCCACGTTGATGTTAATAGTGCCCTTTATATGTGCCCGAACCAGTCGCTCAAAGCATTTCATGATCAACGGCGTGAGTGCCCCTGGACGATAGTCATTCATGCTTTTCACAGCTGAGTTTTTAGGCACAGGGACAATAGTGGATGTCTTAAGACAAACCGGCACCGCCGCTTGGGAAAGTGAGATGTTGAAGATGTCTGTTAACACCCCTGTGAGTTCCTGAGCACAGCCCCTGAGAACCCTTCCCGGGATGTTGTCCGGGCCTGCGGATTTGCGGGGGTTGATCCTCTGCAGCGTATTCTTCACATCCTCAGCTGATACACTAAAAGGCAGTTCACCTGGTGAAAGTGTGATGTGAGTGCTGTCGGAGGTGTTGGGTCTTTCAAAGCGGGCATAGAAGGTGTTGAGGGCATCAGGAAAATTTGGATCGCGGGGACAATCAGAATCCCTCCTTTTGTAGTCCGTGATGCTTGGTATGCCCTTCCACATGCTCCGGGGGTCGTTGGTGGAGAAATGGCCCTGTATCTTGAGGGCATAGGCAGCCTTTGCCCTTTTAATGCCAGCCCCCATCTCCCTCCGTGCTGCTCTCAGTACCACTGCATCTCCAGACCTTAAGGCTGTGTCCCGTGCCCTTAGAAGAGACCTTACTGCTCCAGTCAACCAGGGTTTCTGATTAGGGTTAGAATCAGGTGTGTTGTAGGAAGACATCAAAAACATTTTGGGCAGCGGCTCTTCAGGACTGGAATTGAATAGCCCTGCTCTAAATAATAGTTATAATGCCATCCCACAATGTCTTGCAGCAGCTACATTTAAAACTGTTTATGAAATCAAACTATCACCATAATTCAGTTTTGTAAAGAACAACCCCCCCCCCCCCCACCACCCACCACCACACACACACACACACACACACACACAGATTTGAGATTTAACATTTTTTTAAATACATCCAAGGTACCATAACTCGAGTTACATTTGTTTATTTGCTTACTTTGATCATTAACCTACCAGCATTGGCAAGTCCACTATAGTTCACTATTCAATGCCCAACCCTCCTTGGTTGTTGCTATACTGTAGATATCCCCTGTAAAGTAAGTTATTTGCACCTGGCATGTAGGCTAATGGTGTTTGATAACAATTAGATATATTCCAATGGAAATAATAGCACATTTCTCAAATAATAGTTCTGAAATATCAGAGAGAAGCAGACAGAACTACAAAATGATTTCGAGAGCTACAGCATCTTATAAATCCACCAGTCTGCACGATCTTGACAATTCACGTGAATGACAAACATGTAGGCCATAGACTACAGGCACAGCAATATCCTTACATAACAGGGTAAGTCAGCCTACATGTTTTATTTTGAGAAAATGTTTAGTTATGACTTCCTATAGTTTTCATTATCTTGGCTTACAATTGTTTAGCGCAACAGGATTTGTCTCACATCGATCTGGATCTCATAATCGCACTACATGAAACTTTACTGTACCATACAGTAAAGTTAGTTTTTGACATGGATAATCAGATACCATACCTTTGATGTCCTGTTCTTGTGTTTATGTTGGTATCGCCTCTTGCTTTTTTGGCTTGAGAAAAACCACGTGTATTCTAAAACGTGCATTTCCCCTAAAAGCTTGACAATTCCCCTGCTCATAACATGGGTTTGTACATTGACCATTCTTCGAAGGGGAATGTTTCAGAGCGATTTGTTTCTTTTTTAATAGGGAGATATATAATGGCATGTATTGTTGACCAGTGATCATGTTGGCATGTTGACCAGTGTAGAGCCTAGTCTACAGTATGTCATAACTATGTGTAACGATGTCAAGACAGTTGCGCTGCAGCCATACAATTTGTAAATCTTACTCTCAAATATCTTAATATAATCTTGTAATATATTTGTCTTTTGCACGGGGGAGCAGGGTTCATGTTCCACATGGGACAGTAATATTTGGTTTTAATAATCAAAGCATAGTTGTACAGGCTTAAATGTTGAGACATTTTCCTCACACTTTCATCCCCTCCACTTAAAAAACATATCCTGCGCCACTGTGGTAGCCTATATTCCTTTTATCATTTAAATTCTAACCTCAATAATGGAGTAATATAATGGAGAATATGAAGTAATGTCCATGTTTATATAGCCTGGATGACATTTTTTTCACCATGGCACATTGATGTCAATAACATTGCCTCACATACTGTAATTACGTAGCCTACTGTAAGGGCAGTCAGAATCTTGTAGAACCGCGGTTGTAATATGTTTGACCAGGGTTCCCCAATCCTGGCCCTAGGAGGCCGCTGCCAAGCATTTTTTAGGTGTCTCCCTGCTCCAATACACCTGATTCAAATAAATCGGTTGTTATAACGAGCAATTTATTTGAATCAGGTGTGTTGGAGCAGGGAGACATCTAAAACATGCATGGCAGCGCTGCGGCCTTTTGGGACCAGGATTGGGGACCACTATGGCTGCATCCGAATATTCAGTAGAGACTACCTTTGGTGTAGTACCTACTACCCAACCGTTAGTCTAGTACGTTCTATGAGTAAGCGAGCGAGTAGTAGGGACACAATTCAGATATACTCAACTGCCATCTCACCTGTCCTTTGACCCGGATGTTTGCTGCAAAAACTCACCTCAATAGCGACATATTTAAAAAAAAAAAAAACCTTATATCTACTCATATTAAATTGTCTTTACTTTGGAGTGATAATATGATTATGATTCTTACATTTGTACATCGCCGCACCTTTGCTGCTTGCTCCCGTCATATTATATTTTATATACCGCTATTTCTCTTCTGCAATTTTTTTTCTGGATAGTGCCCAAATGACTTATGGGATAGCGTAGTGTGGAACGTTTGTACACTATGGAGGGAGTACGCCACTCGACTACTACCAACTGCTTACTGAGTATTCGGACATACTACTAATTGTGACGTACTGCTTTTTGCCTACTATATAGTAGACAAGTACGGGTATTCGGATGCAGCCCATGTTTTACTATTGGACCGCTGCCTTGCAATCTTGTGGTGTTCTTCTGTGGTGTTTTGTAGTGGCAAACTTACACCGCCACCTACTGGCTGGCACACATACTATGGCATTTTTAGATATTGCATTTCTATGTGGATGTGGAAGAGTTTGGGGCCCTATTTCAGAAAGCAGGTTTAACCAACTCTGAAACTAACCATGATTTCTGAGTTGGCCAACTCTGAGATGAAAAACTCAGTTTTCAGTTTCAGTACAGCTGATATGAGTTAGTTTAGTCAACTCGGAACAGTTACAGGTAGAGACAAGAAATGAGTGAGAACAAGATATTTGAACAGATTGAATTATTGGGTGTTTCTCAATGTCAAGGAAGGATCCTTGACGGATGTATTTCAAGGATGCCACGTCATCAAATCTCGACAAAGTACCGTTCAGATGTCTAAGATACTTTAGAATTCTACCAAGGACTCAGTCCTTTGATCAGAGGATTTTGAAGGATGCATGTATGCATCCTTCGCGTACTAAAAATACCCACAAGCCTGTGCAAACGTCAGAAGAGGAGATATTTTAAAATGGCACAAAACGAAACTAACAACAATACAGCACGATCCATTGTTTTTTCAACTGTTATTAAAAAACGAAATGCGAGGTTTAATTAAGCATAAGGATTTTGAAGGCGGGACTTTTTTTTAATGACAATCTTGCACACTAGTTAGGTCGTTCCATTACGTGTTCTTTGAATGTATTTCCTATCCTTGGAAGGACCCGACTAGGAAGACACTTGGAAGGATCCGTCCTACCAAGGAAGCATCCTTGACATTGAGAAACACCCACTCCCACCTGTTGGATTCAAACCCCTGTCTATAAGAAATTCATGTAGTCACAGAGCTACTGCTTAAACCTCAACTCCAGGCCATACTTTTAGTAACCCATAGTAGAATATCCTACTGTTTAAACACAAATGTAAAAGGGTGGATAATGTTAAGATAAATGTGACCAAAAAAAATAACATTTGATTATGATATGGGAATTAGCTATTGTACATCTAATCAGGGTCTCAAAATCGTTTCTGGATGTAAATGGGGATTAATTCGGAAGGAAAGGTCTGACAGCGGATTCAGGCTCAGCAGAAGGGAGGAGAGAAACTCTGTTAAAGAAAACCTGCTAGCGAGCAGGTTAGGTTCACAGAGTCAGTTACCATGGTAATTTTCCATGAGTTATCGTTCTGAAACAGAACGTTTCCATTATTTCAGGGTTAACAAACTCAGAATTTTAACTAAACCCGCTTGCTGAAATAGGGCCCTGAAAATGCTGTCACGTGGATGCAAATCTTTTTGAAAACACAAAGGAAAAGCATTGTTTTCAAAAACCTGTGTTGTTGTGTGGACCAGTCCACTGATCTCTGCCCCTCCCCTGTCCAGAAGTGATTATTACAAACATCCTAGGCCTGCGATAAGGAAATGTATACCTCCTCACAAGGGCTAGGCTTGTTTTGTAAACATTGGAGGAAGGAAGTTGGTTTCCCTCTGAGCTAGAATGCATTGACTGGCCTCCTTTTTCCTCTGGACTAAAGGTCACAACACACTCACTGTATTCATGTTACAGCTCATTGCATTAGCTGCTGGATGCAAAGCCATTATTCTTTTAAACAGTGCCTTTCAAAATGTGAGTTGCAACCACTAAACGTATTTGTCGGATGCAGAACTTACTGCTCTGACAATTTAACATAGAGCACTATGATGTATGTTATGTATGCTGTGTAGGCAGTAATTGTCATTTTGGCCACCAGGAGTAGGGTGAATCAAAGTCTCTGTAAACCTCTGTCAACATACATAGGATTACGTGTACTAATTAAAATACAGTTAGTGCTGTGTGCTCTCATTTAAATGGACTAATGGTCCCTAATAGTCCCTTAGTCCCTTACTACTGTATACTGTAGGTGTTTCAGATAAATTGATTAATCACACCTGGTGATGTGGTGATGTGCAATTGATTGATTAGACCTTTTTAAGACAGATCTGCTTGAATGACCTCTGCATGACACATTGGCTGGCTGCGTCCCAGTAATATATTTCCTCTTTCCTATATCCTCTGCCTTGCTTACGCACTACACTTGCAGAGACGGGCTGTATATTTAAAGGCAGGGTTAGTCATTTTCGAGAACGCTTGATAATAATATCCGTCCGTCACTCCACACATGGAAACACATTCTGAAGCAAATCGTAGTACTACAGCTTTGTTGACGTGATCAGTTTTCACCACTTTATATTTCTATTTATGGCGCCAGGGCTGTGTAGAAGTATCAGATTTTTTTTTCAACATGCACAGAGAAGGGTAAGATAGCGAAATCCGAGGAGATATTCGGTGTATTTGACAAAACGTGTATTATCTTACAAATTAGCTTGCAACAGCTGGCTATACCTTTAACAGACAGTAGGAAACAAGCACCATAGAGGTGCGTGCTTCAGTGTAACTACTGTAACACCTGGTACTCACTCCATCAGCTGGACCAATCATATTATACTGACATAGATTCAGTGTGTTGATGAATTCAACAATACATATTTAGATATAGTGAATTTAGAAAATATTCCAGTTTAACCGGAAAGTAAAGTAAATATTGGAAAATGCATTATGTATCTTATAAGTAATAATACATGAATTATAAATACATTCACAAATGGGAAAGGGACAGCACATTAACAATTATGTTGTGCCTCCTACCACTTGAAGCTTCTTGCTTTATGGGGGGAATCTAGTAAAAAACAGTCCAATTTTAAGCACTCTCGCTTCCTACGTGTAAGACGGTGGCTGAAGGAAAGAGAGTAGTGTTAAATGGAAGGGTTAATAGCACACATGTGTTGACCTAAAACATAGAGGGCATGCTGTCAGCTGTTTCAGTGGCTGGGTGTACAGTATGACTAGTGGGATATGGTGAACATCTGGACATCTGGACGTTTATGAATTAGGATTAAGAAATAACATAAAGGAAGGACTATTACTTTTGATTTAGCTTCACCTAAGCAGGTCTACTCTTCTGAACAGCTGGCAGCTGATCAGGCCCTTTCACCACTGCTTCCTGTAGGACTTGTACTACCAGTCGTACGCTCAGGTTGGAGTGATGTTTGCTTCCATTGCCAACTTTAACGACTTCTACATCGAGCTGGATGGAAACAATATGGGGGTGGAGTGTCTCCGGCTGCTTAATGAGATCATCGCTGACTTTGATGAGGTTAGTGAAGTGGTTACTTACTGATGGTTATAAATATGCCATTGTCTGTGTGCTCATTGTTTATCAAACACACACACACACACACAGTGCACTGATGTTGAATTAGGTTTCTTCTGTTAATTGTAATACCAGTGGTCCTAGTTGAACATGTGACTTCAATAATTGTGTGTTTCCCTCTGCAGCTGATGGATAAAGAGTGCTACAGGGACATAGAGAAGATTAAGACCATCGGTAGTACATACATGGCTGCAGTAGGGCTGGTTCCTACAACTTGCAAGGTACACAAGAAATACCTATTCTTTTTTAGTCTGTGTGTGTACTGTACTGTATGTAAATGCATGCTTGATAGGGGCCTTAGCTTTTCTCTGTGTATGAGATGCAATATGATGATGCAAAATATGCAGGATATATCTATATGTAATGTGTTGTATGCAGTACATGCATAATGCCTGAGTCTGGAGAGGGCTCTTCTCTCCATTGCCCCCTCTGGTACACAAACAACACACTGCTGCTTTCAATGCCCACAGCACTATTGAGGGCATATATTTCCCTGTATGAATGTCGATATTTAGAACAAATCCACTTGGATGGATTACTGGCTATGGCGTCAGCATATTCCACCTGCGTTTATCTACGTTTCTGTAAGCCCTGCAGAGCTTATGGACAAGTCTCTGCTGCATCTTATGCAGACTGAATGCAAACCCAGCAACCAGTCAGAGCACTTATTTGACTGTACATTAGGAGCCCTGCTAGCCTGCAATATGCACTGCTGTAGCATAATCACACAGGCAGGAAGGTATGCTATGATCATCCCAACACGTACGTAATGCGCACATGTTGTGTGTGTGTGTGTGTGCTGTCACTCTCTGATTCCCAGGCAAAGAAGTCAATCACATCACATTTGTGCACAGTGGCAGATTTTGCCATAGAGATGTTTGATGTGCTCGATGCCATCAACTACCAGTCCTACAATGACTTTGTCCTCAGAGTAGGTGAGCGGACACATACACACACGCACGCACGCACGCACGCACGCACACACACACACACACACACACACACACACACGTGTGAGCATAGGCACTCACCTAATGTGGTGACCTATGACACTGCCAGTAAATGTGCTAAAGCTGTATGCTAGGAAACACATCAGAGAGCGATGGGAAGCTCGTCACAGCGGGACGTAAAGTACTAGGTTCCATTGTGTTGGGTATCCTGTGAGAGCGAGGCTTGTATAATCACAGTGTGGCCATCCTGTCTGCAGACTAGAATAGACCACGTGTATAATGTCCCGGCGCAAAGGTGAGTTAAAATAGTTAAAATATAAGTTAACATGCAGTCACATTTAGCAGAACCATCTTCATGATCAGCTACATGAGTGTTCCTGCACAGCCCTTGCTCTAAATGGAACACACGCACAGTGGTGCAGACCGCACCGCACAGCACAGCACTCTGCCAGTGTCGAGTGTGTGTGTGTGTGTGTGTGTGTGTGTGTGTGGGGGGGGGGGGGGTGCTTCTGAAGGAGCAGTGAAAGGAGAGGTGTACTTGTTATTATCTTATTCGATTGACTAGCTTCCCTTAATCCACATTTAAGTGCTTGATTGGACATGCTCTGCGGATGATAAAGTTTCCATAAACAGACTAACGAAGGAATAATCCACAAACTATTGAATCAAATTCATAGGCTCAGGCAAAGACAGGCATGTGCAGAGGTTTGAGCGAGGTGCAGCACTAACAGAGTGTGTCCAAAAGGCAGACATAACTCGTGCTTTGTAGAGACACGGCATAAGAACACACAGGTGAATACACTGGGACTGATTGGGTAACACCCTGTGTGAGGCCATGGTTGTGCTCAGCCAAGACTACTAGATTAGATGAGAGCTGTGTGTTTTAACATCCGCCTCGTTAAACAGGCCTCGTGTGTGTTTTGGGTCATGTACTTCACATGTTGCTGTTGTGTTCACACTGTAGGCATCAACGTGGGTCCAGTGGTGGCTGGTGTGATTGGTGCAAGAAGACCGCAGTATGACATCTGGGGAAACACAGTGAATGTAGCCAGCAGGATGGATAGCACAGGAGTTCAGGGCAAGATACAGGTCACCTGTACAGTAATAATAATAATAATAACAGTTTATAGTGGTAGTAGTATAAGACATGATGGTAACGTGAGATGTTGGTTGCCAGGTGACGGAGGATGTGTATCGCCTCATCAAGGACTACTACGGCTTCGTCTGCCGAGGGCAGGTCAGCGTCAAGGGCAAAGGTCAGATGCTCACTTACTTCCTGGAAGGGCGGAGCCTTGACAGGACGTCGTCCCAGTCCAACAGGGCGGCGTTCAGTCACGGCAGCGTGTGCACGAGGCTAAGCCCCGCCCCCGCGGCCGTCACCTACATCCCAATCAAAACGCCTAGTCCCGGCCTGGTGCGGCCCACCACCTCCAGCAGCGCCAACAGATACCTGCCCTCTGTTCCCGTTGCACTGGTGTGATTGACACACGGCTGGTCTCCACAGTTACCGTGTCACAGCTGAGGGTGACAGCTGTGTACTGGGGTGAGAGCTGAGCTTGCAGCACGGGACATGAAGGCACACTAAGAGGAGATACGTGCTCCTCTTTCCACGGAGCGTCCCACGTTAATGTCGCTGGTGCTCCTGTCTGGGGTTGGAGGAGATGCGGACCTCTGGAGGTCTACCTGGGCGCCCGGACTGCCAAGGGCTGTGAATGAAGCCCTCACCCCCCCGCACCACGATGGAGCCTTTAGCCACGTTGCTCTGTAACCAATGAATGGCTGAGGACGCCACACTTCTTTCAGGACACATTCCCAACATGTATCTACTATGATGTAAATCAACGCTGTAAACCGTACGCACAACTATAGTGTAGCACAGAATGACCAATGAATTGACCTATACCCCTATATGACTGTGCTGTTGCCTTAGCAACTGCGCTTAACAATGACGACTACATTCATATATTGCTTTTGCAATTTGCAATTAATTTATTGGACACCAATTAGAATGTGAAGCCAAATGTAAAGTTATGAAGAGACTTGGACACACAATAGGGCAATGCCTTTGATCATGTGATCATTAGTAATGCTATACCAATGGCACATGCCCCTTTACAGTAACCCTTGAATGGCAAGGTAAACACCTTTATTCCCTGTCAGGTGGTCCAGTGTCTTTAAGTGCATGATACCGATGCTGCATTACAGTCATGTTTGCTGTCTGTTTCCCTATGATGCTTGACTTCCAGATTCTTCCTTGATTCCTGTCAAAGTGTAGCAATAAAGCATTTTGTTTCCTCAGCCTCGCCTGCATGCTGTAGCCAGCCACATGATATTTTGCCCTGATAGTGTATGTAGCTAATAAGGTATGCTTAGCTAGCCACACAAGTCTGTATCTCTGTGCATGACTTTCATGTTTTTTTTTTGTGTTGTGCGAGTCTGATACCCCCCTTACTATTTTTCTGCCTGCTTGTTGAGTAAGACATATTTTCTATTGTTGAAATATTCTGTTGAACAGTTTGTATTTTTATTCAACTTTATATGAGCACTACTTGGGTCAAGAAAACATCACCCATTGTCATATTACAGCTTCTGGCATAGCATGCTATTGAAGGCTTACAATAGTCACTACCTTGGTCTGGCATGCTTTGCATGAGTGACTCGTTCATGCACGCTCGATGATGTTGCTCAGCAAACACCACAATTACTATATTAAGCCAGTCCTCATGCATGCGCTAAAGGTAGCGGCCCTCTTGAATGTAAGGTTCTCTTTGAGCTAGGCCTGCAGTATGTGTACTGGTGGTATACATTGAGGATGTTTTGTGATAGATTTATATCAGGTGGGAGTGTTTCTTTTCTGTTACTCTGTAAAAGATATTCACTTGGTGACTTTCCTTGTCGCCTTAATTCCATTATGACTGTCTAAACTGTCATATATCAAGTATACACTATAAAGGTTTAAAACTATGATGCAATTTTCTCACCTGGGTGGCATTAAAGCTACATATATCAGACAGATCGGGTCACACGTTAAAAAGCTGATACAAACATAGAGCTTTGATTTTGTCACTGAAGACAATAGTTTGGGGTATTTTCATCTAGCACCTTATGTATCAGAGCCTTTACAATCATTTGGAAGAGGTCAATTAAGCAACAACAGCTCCACAGGGCAGGGTGAAGGTCTCTCACTCAGCCGTTGAAGTTGGACAGTAGACAGCAATGTAGAGGCTACACCACAATATGCAAACCACTCATCAGTAATCGAAAGGTGAAGTACAGAGACGAGTCACAAACGTTCTGGAGCAAGTTTGTATTGACTGACCCCGAGAAGTCCAGTGTGGAGAAAGGAGTTTCCTTTTGTTCCAAATTCCAAAACATAAGCAAGTGTTATTTGCTTTCATTTACTTAAAATTCCTTAAAATGTATGTGGTCTGACACAAAAGGTGCTAAGTTGTTTAACACATAGAAAATACCAGGAATGTCTCATGTAATGTAGATTTTTTTTACCTCAAACTCTTGTCTATATTGTGTAAAGCAAAAGTAATTAGCCTCACTTCAGTACATTTGGAAGGGACTATGTTGGTTTTCATGATCAGCTAAAATAATTTTCAGTTTAGAAAAGGTGTCACTACATTGGCAAGGCAAAATGGATGGTACTGGTAATATACTTATTTCTCTTTTTACAGTAGTGGTGATAACAGGTAGCTGGTTTTTAATGTGCCAACCTATTTTCATAAACATATCAAAGTTTAGTCTTGTTCTATAGCACAACTGAATGTGATGCTACAGTTATCGTGGATTTACTTTAAATGCCTGTATTTCTACTGTTTATTGCAGTTTTTGTAATTAAAACTGGCTAACAATGATTTTAGAAAGGTATTTTGGGAACAATAATTTGTGGTAAATATATTACAAAAATCGATCTAGTCCATTTAGGGCTTATTTCATTTTTTTTAATTTTTGTTGGTAAGAAATTGAATTTTTGAATTTTTATACTCTTGCTTTCTTTCGCGTTGATGGAAAAGGTTCTGAATAATATTTTCCTGTGAATTAAATATTTTCATACTGTATGATACGGGTTTGAATTGGATCACTAGCCGATGTTGTATATTGTACTATTTTTAGAGATATATTATGAATGATTACATATTTGTCATAGTTCTTTTGTAAATGTATTTATTAAAATGTTTTATGTTTAATGTTGTTGAATTTTGTTAAGATAAGATTTTATACTACATGTTTGCACTGCTGTGATATTGACGTATTACGATGATGAAATACATAAATAAACCATATACAATTGGATGGTGTCTATACTGTATGTCTGTTTTGTGTGTGAATATGAAAGTGCATAATGTATAGTAATATTAATGCTAAAACGTGTTTTGTATTTTTTTTTATGTAGGTGTAATGTACATATCATGATTGTGTTACAGTAACTGTAACATATATCATAATAATCTACTGTGTACATATACAGTAGATAGATTATTTTCAATATACAGTAATATTGTTCCTCTGTAAAGGCTTAGCGTGGTGCCTTCCTTGTTTATTAGAGTTCTCTGCTGCCGTTTCCAGTCTCCCAGGTCCCATGCATTCTCTCTCTCTCTCTCTCCCTCTCTCTCTCTCTCTGTCTCTCAGACAGTACAAAACCACTCCCACACCTCCCCAGTTATGAATGATGGCTGTAAAGAAGGTGTTTGTGGGTCACAAACTTCACCGTTTCGTGGGCCGTGACTCATAGAAACCACTTGAGCCAGCACCCTTCTAGCACACTGCTTGTGATCGCAGTTGCAGGGCAACATGCCAGAGAGATGGGAGCCCCATGGTTTTCTGTGTCAGTGTGTCAGTATCCAGCAGGTATGTGGACGGAGGAAAACATCACAGACACAAACAGATAAGATAGGGTATCCTATGTGTTAGTGTGTAGTTTCAACTATTTTGATATGAGGGACTGCCATATTCATTGGAGTGCTTGTTCTCTCTGTTGCATGTGTATGAATGTACACATGCATGTCTTCAGGGGGTCAATAGTGATTTGCCCTAGTGTGTACATGCGCCTGTGTGTGTGTGTTGGAAGCTAATGCACTGTAGCTTTCTGTGTGAGATGTTGTCATAGCAACATAAATCTTATTATGCTTTGACGTGACTGCATCAAGGTTGTGCTTTTCAATGAGTAAATCATCAACAAGGGGCCTACACACACAAACACACTCCAATATGTTCTATGATTCATGCTGGTTACAAGCACTTCCACCTTGTAATCATTATAGATGTAATCTAACCACACTGCTTATCAGTGTGTTTATAACAGTGTACATGTTTACCACCTGCTGGGCCTGATACAATCAAACAGGCCATGCCGGGAACTTGGCTGTAAACATTTCGTGGTAGCAGTGCCAAAGAAAACAGTTATGTACCTACCGTAATGTACATTGAGAATAGATAAGGGCAAGGCTTAGTCATGCAGTAAATCTGACCAAGAAATGATGTAGGTCTCATTATTGTACAGTAATATCATTCATTATATTAGATATGAATTATTAATAATTATTGAAAACATTAAAGAATAAAATCATTTAAATCGTTTTTTATGCATAAAATAACATTGGAAGCGGTCTTTCCAAGAACCAAACTTACTGTAACTGGCATAACATGGTTTACCGTGTATTTGCAATTACAGCTTTTCGCTTTAGTGCATTTCTCAGATCAGAACTAATATTCTTAAAACTACTTGTTCAACCTCAACATCATCTTGTGCACATCATACTCTAAAATAAATTACATTTCTTTTGAATAAATTGCAAATGCTTTGGCACATTCATGCAATTCATTCATTGCATAAATAAATGATTGCATGCACAATAGTTGAAAGAGTTATCCTAATATGTTACTGTATGAATATTGTCTATGCATTTCTATTAGACATTTTTCAAATGTGACCTAAAGTGATTAGTTACTCTCAAGTGAATGTTGACTTTCACCTTTAAGGGGAATGAGTGTAGTGATAAATCAACTAATTATCAACCAGTTCAATGGTTACAACAGGGTATAAATGTCTAAGTTTCTATTATTTTCCTTTGTGCTTTGATGACTTATTTTCTATATGGTAATTGTGTGTTGGTCAAGAAATTACAATACAAACAGTTTCAGTAAAAGCATGTCCAGTTTCTTTCAATCAATCTCCATAATGTGTATTACTGTATGTATAACATACAGATAAAGTACAGCCAATCCATGTGCCTTTCCAGTTATTGTCATCAAAGCCTTACATCACTGTATGTTACAGCATATTTATAGTGAAGCATTTTGAGTAGCTTGTTGGTAAAATTTGACACAAGGACACTGATGTTTATTGACATATACATATTAAGGGAGACTAAGCATTTTGAGATAATCCATTGAGTGACGCTGCTTTTACGAATTATTTTGAGAAACAGACTAATTGGTTTGTTAATGTTAAGAATGACTCACAAAATGTACCAAAGCAACTGAGAAAAAACTAAATACTGCTAATGTGACGGAGATCGTCCGTCCCCCTCCGGGAATCGAACTCCGATCTCCCAGGTAGAGAGTAGACGCTCTTACAAGGC
>JAODOY010060360.1:0-17394 GCA_025399855.1 Forbesichthys papilliferus
TCTTGAGGGCTATTGTGGTCTGTGTGTTTTCTGGCGCGGGGTTTTCTCACACACACACACACACACACACACACACACACACACACACACACACACACACACAGTGTGTGCAGGTAGAAACCCATTTTGACACTCAGTAAATCCCTCATAACTTGCCTGAATCTAAATCTGTGCGATTGTGGTAGCTGAGATGGATTGCATGATCAGCGCTTTCTTAAGAGAGGATATGGCCTCTCAAAATCGCAATACATAATCCCTAACCTTACAGTATATGTATTTATCTAAATACCATCATATCACATCGCCTCCGGGGAGGATTATTAATTTTAGGCCACACAACATATCTGCTCATTCTATGGCGCTGTCACAGGGAGAAATGTCAGAGGCTCGGGACGGGCCTTGTCATCCAATCACGTCGCATGCGAAGCTTGTCAGTGTTGTCGTACCGCAGAGTTTGTCAGCCGTGAGCACTCATTCAAAAAGACGGCCTCTAGGAAAAGTGCGACAACTCTCCCTAACTCAATTCAGAAGATGCATGTCAGACCAGGTGTCCTGTTCATCGACGGCTTTAGTATGATTTCCTCTTTAAATGCCCTGTTTGTGGAATGACGAGATCATTTCAATTAGTTACAGCAATTTTTCTTGCCCTCCGTTTTGTGTAATGATACATCTTGGTAAGAAAATCAAACTTTAAAGCTTTAAATTAGCTTTAAAGCATTTTCAGCATAAAATAGACCTCTAGTCTATTTCCATCACGCCTGGTTGACCTGCTGCTGTAAATCGCCAACTCTTGACAAAACAAATTACAGCCTGAATGTTGTTGTATTCAGTGATGATGTCCCTTCTTCTGCTCTGTCTGTGCTGGACCCCCTGCTGCTTCTCTCCCTGTCTCTGCATCTGGACTTCACTGTGGTCTCCTCAGCCATCTGATGGTCTCTCTCCTCAGCCATCTCTTTTCTTGTGCCGCCATTGTTCCCTTAATAAACCCACGTGCATGCCTCTTCTCTCCTGTTATGAGTAACGTTCCGTGCGCGTGCGTGCGCGCATCTGATCTCCTGTCCTAATGTGATGCAGTAATCATCTCTAGGATAATCCCGGACATGAACCCGGGTCTCTCATACAATTACACCTCTGGTTTTCGGGGTGAACGTCATTAGAGCGCTGAACTGGATGTGAACCAGCCGCTACCGGGATGGGGGCAAAGTCTATTAAACGCCATTATTGAATTTTCAAACTAATTCAGGAATATGACTGGCAGACTGCCTTGCTTTAATTTTCCATACAGGAGTTCGATGCTACTTTTATGGCAGCCTGCAAATGACGGAGATGACTTGGCAAAGGAAGGGCACTTTATATTAAACGCTGCTCGTACAGGTTTATTGGTTTAGCTGATGTGCCATCAGAGTGTAGGGCAAATGCGTTGAAATGGCCAGTCTACTCTGAAGGCAAAATATCTACTCGCTGTATCATAATCAATGTGGACGTAAATTGTGTCACTAAATTATTATTTTTAACGTGGTATTTGCTTTAATGCAATTTTACATCGATGAAGTCAAAGGTAATTAGCCCAGTGCAACATACAGTGTGTGGGGCAAGACATCGGCGTTGATGAATTTAATATTGTTGCATGGTTTATCTGTGAGTGCTTGCTTTAATGATCTGGTGTTGATGACGTGCACTTTGTTTCAGCTGCAGTACTACCATTCTACCACCAGGGTCTCGTCGATTCTGGCCTTCACAGGCTCATTGTTAAATGATGTCTCCCTCCATCCAGTTGTCTTCTAATACAGCCATTGTTTTCTTCCCTCATCTGCATGTCTCCTCTTATGTTAGTTTTTTATTTTCACTTTTCTATGCGTGTGATGTACTGCATTACATCATATGACAATTCATGTTTTACCTGCGCTACCTCTCGTCCACTGTCACAAGCCTCCACAGGCTTGTGACAGTGTTAAATACTCATAAGGCGGGGGGTGTGTGGGGTTTGGGGGGCGGTGGGGTGGGCACTGTACACTTTGATTAAAATGTGCACCTTCCACCAAGCGGAAATGCCTCTTGCCTGTCAGATCAGAGCCGTGCGCGGGCATATGCTCGCTGGGCGTTTGCCGCGACAGGTGGCAGGTGGTTGCCGAGCAATTTGCATAATTATGAATGCGGCGCATGCGGACGCCATCTTGTAGCATGCTGTAAACAAATCCATATGGCCCTTTCAGCAGAGCCCAGCCAAACAGCCCCTTAATCACAGGTGCTTTATCAGTGCATTTTCCCTTAGCTATGATAACATTAAAGCAAGCGTGTTGATACGCACGCTTGTCTCAGCAACTGTTAGCAAGTGTGTGTAGATAAGTGTAAAGTTATAGGAAGAACAATGGGCCTTGCACCATATACACACCGGGCGTCTGCCTGTAGACATTTGTGGATGTTGGCTTAGATGGACATTTAGCTTCTTAGACCAAAAGTTCCTTCCTGCGTTCCAAGTGCTTACTGTAAGCACTTATACCATCAGACACACCGACACACGCGCGCACACACACTGAACAAGGGCCTTTGTCTTCTCAAGCATACGTTTTCCTCAGCGTTAGAGCTAGCGAGCCAAATCGAATGTTTGGCCGCTCTGCTGTATAATGTTCAAGTTCAGTTTTCAAGTTCACGTTTATTGTCACGTGTGTTAAAACACAATGAAATGCTCTGTGCTCTGGCTGTCCGTATTTGCCTCAACACGTGGGAAACGCATCAAGTGTAGTGCGTAGCAGTGTTTCGTTTGGCCTCGCTAGGAGTGTGTGACGGAAACGAGAGTTTTTTTTTTTTCGCGACCCCACCCTGTGTTGCGGTTGACGTGCACCGCACCACAGGGGAACTGGGCCGGTACCGGTGCACGTACGGCTCCCGGAAAGAACTGTGCGCATCGGGTAGGGGAAAGTACAGCCGTCTCACCGGAGTGTTGCTGTTTTTAACACACCGGGGTGCGACTGGTTCTGGCTAATGGCTGGTAAGAGCTGCTAAGTGGTTTGGTGAGGACGTGACATGCCAGCTAAGTTCTATTGATTCCAACCGTGTGTGTGTCTCACCTCTTTCTCCACTCTCTGCTCCCCGCTGTTCCTCTCCACCCTGACCCCCTCAGACATGCCCCTCCACGTCCGCCGCAGCAGTGATCCCTCTCTGGCAGGCCTGTCCCCGGGCGAGGCCCAGCCCGGCCCGGAGGAGCCGTCCAGGAGGAACCCCACCCGCTGGTCCACCACGGCGGGCTTCCGCAAGTACAACCACGGCCCCGGCCCAAACCCCGGCCCGGGCCCCGGCCCGGGCCCCGGAGCAGCCACCGGCAGCCTGGAGCGCAAGGTAACGCTTTGTGGACGGACTTCTTGCTAGCTGACACTAAGGAACCCAATATGTTTTACTGTGTGTTTGTGTAGGGGGGTACTGCTTAGCCTTAGCTCAAGGTTGGTCTTAATGGTCGTAGTGCAACAGATGCCTGCTACTCTACACCTCACTTTTGTTTCAATGACTGAAATGATTTGCTGCTGTATTTGTTCAGTTGTTGACATACTGGGGACCACGTAGATGCACTGTAGCTCATACTGTACTTTTCTCTGCACTAAAGCAACCTGTACTGTATATACAGTATAATAGAGGCATTGAACTTTATCTAGAGTGATCTTGCCACAGTTGGTATGCATCTACTGTACTGTATATTTGAAGCAGGGTGTGGATGTCAAGGACACTTTAAAAACCCTCCTCAGCTAGCCTGGCGTGCAAGTGTCAATCAGTAACTAACTCTTCATCTGTCCTCCCACATTAATTTCTGCTTTTCGCTGTTCCTTCAAATCAAAGGCATAACCCGTGCAGGTAATGTTCTTCTTATATCCAGTAGCACCTTGGACAGCTTGTTTCTGAAGCTGTTTCCTTTGATAAAATACCTTTTTTTTTAAGAGAAGATTTTTGAAACGCCTTCCCTTTGTTCTAATATCACTTCTTTGCGGCTGTCTGCAGCAGTTGATAATGGGGAAATGTACATCCTCCCCACGGTTGCCAAAAGAAAGTGGAAGTCAATTAACTTCTCAAAATAGCTTCCTCCGCTTGCCACTGACAAACCCCTATAAAAAGGTTCCCCCCCACTCGAAGAGAATAAAAGCACATTCCCAATAAGATACGTAAGGGGAAGTGTGGGACAGTCGAGCACAAAGCAACCCTCTAAGTGATCAGTATGTCTGTAAATGTCTTCTGATATTCTTTTGTAAAAACCCCATTTCTTGTCAGGACCTCAAAAACCGAAAGACACGGGATTGTTAGACTTTCATGTTCCTTACATAACCTTCACAGGAATGTCTCATAGTTAGTTAAAATACAAAGGTATGTGTCTTCATCAGAGAGAGAGAGAGTGTATATGTGAGTGAGTTAGTCAGAGGTGCCCAATTCTTCCAGAGAAAAAGAGTTTGGGAGGCGGAGATAAAGCAATTATCGATAGCGGCAATTTGGAAAGTTTCTAATTCAAAGATTGCGGAATTATTTTGCAGAAGTTGTTTGCGCTTGTTGTTCACAATGATTGGTATTTGAACTGATTAGTCTGCAGTGCTGTGAAATACATTCTAAGCCAGCATTTACTAAATACATTGCATATCTTACATATACTATTTCATAAAACCATCACATATCATTTAATTTCTCCATCCACTGTCTGGAAATATTTCCTTTGTATTGCACAGCCAGGAATGTTCTGCTGCTCTATTCCTGTTTCCTGTGAGTCCAATTACCGCTGAGTCAGACTTGGTTTAGCTAAATCTCGGTATAATACACAATCCGACCGGGGGTTTCTGCCATCGGCCAACATTGTAAACTCATCACATTTCCCAGTGAATTTCCGACATTTTATACTGCAGACCAGTGTTTTATCAACCGCTTGGTTAGCATCCTCGGCTAAATGGTGCTGCAATGCGCACTGGATAAGCCTGGGCATGGCTTGTTTTCACCACAGAAGAAGAAAGGGTAGCCAGCAGGAGATACCAACACACAAAAACACACACAAACTACTGAATGTCAGTCCTTGGTGGTCTGTCTCTACAGCATGTGCGTGCGTGCGTGTGTGTGTGAGACTGCACATTTGTTTTTGTGTGTACTTTATGTTGTGTGTACTTTGTTTGTAACCCAAGTTCCTACTGGTGTTTTTACTGGTGGTGTGTGTTTACTCTCAAAAGTAGAGCATATGCAACTGGTCTGCTTGAGGTCATGTACTTTGACGTCAGAGAGCCTTCTCCGTGTAATGAAAGGGCTCAGCTGTAGCCCCCCATCTTCTTACAAGACTATAATGTGGGCATCTATTAGCAACAGACGATTAGCATTCTGGGGAGTAATGAGACTTGTATGCGCAATGTCATAGTGAGACCCGTGTCCAAGACAAGCAACCCTCCACGTCAGTCCGTCCCAGACGCTAACGGCATCTGTTGCCTGTCAACATTAGCGCCACACTGTCAGTTACACTATGAAACAGCTGGAATAGTAGAGAGGTAGCTATAGCCGTAGGCCAAGCACAATTGTGGCTATTAAGATGTCGTATACATCATCAAATCTGTTTTTTTATATGCATGCTGAATCTGGAAAAGGTATTTTAGGCGTCGGTAGCTTTAAGTCGTCTTAGACTAGATTATAATGTGCACAATGGGTCTTGTCTCCTGTTTATTAGTAAAGAATAACAAAAACATTAAAGCACACAAATGTTCCATGAACAAACTAACAAACTATTTATGGTTATTATATGCCCCTGATAGTTTGTGCATAGTGTGTTGTACTCATTTATGGTTTATAAAATGTGTTTTTGTGATTTAGAATGAGAAAATGGTTTCCTGTAATTGTTTGGATAATATTGATGATTTCAAACTCAAAAATGTGTCAAATGTCTCCAGCTGCAGTGCTGCTTTTAACACTTGCCAAAATAACACATTTCTTTTCCCCCTGCTATGTTTCCATGCGATCCTCTATATTTGGTCTGTGTGTCGAATCTTGCCATTGACAATGGGCCCTCACCTCCACCCCGGTCTCCGTCTCATCCTCCAGGGCAGAGGAGCCAACGCCTACAGGAGCCTGCCCCGGGACACCTCGGGCTGGGCCAGTCAGTTCCAGAGGGAGACGGCCAGGACGTCACTCAGCGCCAGCCATCCCATGGTGGACTGCTGGCTTGACCGGCAAGAACAGGTGAGGTCAAAGGTCAGGCAGCTAAGCTTTTGGGAACCTTTTGTGTGTGTGGTGTGGTTGTCCTTCCAAATAAAGTATTTAATATGATATAGCTGCCCGCTGTTAGTTTGTCTGTTGCCATAGAGATTCAGTGTGACGTGTTGAGTGCGTTAGTGGAGGCAGAGGTCAGCGGAGGGCTAGCTGGAAGGGAAAGGGATCAGCGTTCATAAATCGGCGAACGACGTCAGACTGACATTCGTAAACACTCGCCGTCCTCTCAAGATGTCTGTCAGAAGAGCGGGAAACAATTTTTTATTGTTATTTTCCTTTTTTCAGTTTTTAAATGTTGTTCATAGTAGCACGGGCGGAGGTTTTCGGCAAGCTGATCGAGACTAACCACCTCAGGCGGTGTGGGACACTGAAAATGATGTCTACCATCTCTCTCTCTCTCTCTCTCTCTGCATCTGCTTGCCACTACCTCAGCTGGCTCCTGTGACTCACATATTGTATAAGGTGTTCGGTTCATTCATAACGAGGCATGAGAGAGGAAGCGCCGGAGAGAATTGAGTGAAATAAACCTGTGTGAAAGAGTGCAGGTTGAAGAGGTTGAGAGATTGCATTAGCGACGCTGGGAGACCTGGGACGCAAGGTGCCAGAGGAGGTTGAACAACAGTAAATGGCTTTTTTACATTTCCGTGATGCAGATTGGCTTAGAACCAAAATTCAACCTGCCACGGCGGGGTGGGGGGGGGGGGTGGTTACGGTAAAATTGGGTTCTGGGTGGTCTCTCGCTCTCTCCCTCTCTCTCTCTCTCTCTCAATCTCTGTCTCTCTCTTTTTTTTCTCCCTTCTAATTGTCTTTTCCAAAGGCTGACAGGCGAGCCCAGCGCACCACTGGGTTCAGTTTTGGCAGACGCGCGTCGTCATGGAGGCCATCTTGGATCTCAGTCGTAGAGAGGTTTATTGGCTCTCCGGTGCATTGCTGAATTCTCTCTTTCTTTTCTTTCACTCTCTCCACACCGAGGCCCTGTCTGGCTAAAGGCTCTGTCCAGATACCAAGCTTGCTGCTGGCGAGAGATGTTCAGCGAATGGAGACACTGTTAGCTGTGTGTGTGTGTGTGTGTGCGTGCACCAGTGTAGTGCATATGTGTGGTTGTCACAGTTTTGCTAGTTCTTGATAAGGCATCATACCAGAGGGCCTAAATCCCAAATTCCTATTCCCTTCGCTGTTTCCTGTTTCTGACCATTGGCTGGAGGTTGATGTCCAGGGCTCCAGCACTCCAACAGCACGCTTCGCTGTTGTTGTGAAAAGGTGTTCAGCTGGAAGCCTGAGAGAGCAGGGTGACTAATTATGTCGTGCGCACCTTCCTGTATTCTGACATTTCGCTCGAAAACAAAACACAGCGGTTCATACATCTTCAGCAATCGTGATCTGCTGTGTTTTCAACATTTTGAATAGTGTAGCAGACAAAAGAAATACATGAAATAAATATGTACATACATACGTGAATATATATACACACGTAAACAATGAATAATTACATGATAATACATCAATGAGGCTACACACAGTAACATTTATGTAGCATCCATGGACCTACTCCATCATAACGCTGATTACTTACTACTGTTCTTTAACGAGTGTTTTAGCGCCACACTAAATTGTGGTAAATTGTTGATGGCAGTGTTTGTTCTCCAACAGCTAGTTAATACCCAGGGTGGCTGATTCACGAAAGCAAATATGCTCATTAGGGTTGACATGATCTGTTTGAGAGGGAAGGCATGTGATTGGACGATTCTGACGTGTCTTTTATCACCCGACCCCCCCCCTCCCCACCTCCGCCACTCATTCTTCCTTGTCCGCGATGATGTGCCGTGTGCCACAGCAGTCCTACACGACAAGATAAAAATACACTGCCGGGGTTAATTAAAAAAACATCATGATCACTTCTAAAGCGCTGCAGAGATAATGAGTACAACACACACACACACACACACTATCAGGGACATATAATAACCAATTAAAAGTTGTTTGTTTGTTCATGGAACATTTGTGTGCTTTAATGTTTTTGTTGTGCTTTACTAATAAAGAGGACAAGAAAATTCAAAAGACACATTGTGCACATTATAATCTAGTCTAAAGGGAAACAAGCAGTGAACTACACAACATACAGTAAGTAGCTAATGTGTTTATGTGTGTGTGTGCATCCAGAATATACTGTATTATGTTAATTATATGTCTGTTTTATGTTGACATACAGTACACACACATAACATAGTATATGCCATCTATATAATAAACAAACATTTATCCCGTTTAACATTAATTATGTAGTCATAGAGCTGTCAAAAGGTCAGTGGTGTGTGTCAGACACTTGAGGCCCGTAATGGTATTAATGTATGCGAGTATTTTACCAGTGATAACATCCTTGGATATCAGATTCTCAACTCAGACCCATAAGTACATTTTGGTATACAGAAAGGTTGAAATCCAGTTTTTTTTTACATTTATTGGCACAATTTAAATTATTTGCTGAGTGCTGTTACACATTTCTCTAAAAGTACGATTTAATCTGAGATTTTTCTTGTTTTTGTAGCACTTAAACATTGACTAAATCCAGATATCCTCCAGTCAATGTTAGACCATGGCATACGCAGTTGTGTGTGTGTGTGTGTGTGAATGCTTTTAATATCGTTGTTATATTGTGCGGGTCTGCAAATTGTGTGTGTTACACATACAGTGTATTCACTCACACATGCCCGCACGCACAAACATGTTCCATTGTTGTGTATTGCGTACGTGCACAGGCTAATCTTGTGTTTGTCTATAACCATTCAATAAAACCGACCCGGTGTGAAGCAGTGCCCCCCCCACACACCAACCCCACCCGCACCCCAATGTAGTGGAAAAAGCTCGATCAAGCCATAAACGCCAAGGCCTTATGAGTTATTCTTTAAATAAACAGCTGCCATTAACGCCAGCCTATTATCCCTGTGATAAATGCTAATGGGTGTTCCCGCTCAGCATCGCACACACGCACGCAAACACACGCACACACACATACACGCACACACACACGCACATACACACACGCCCACGCACACACTGTGTCTGGCTGAGTGCCACTCCACTGATGGCAGATTATCCAGCAACTCTGATGAGGGACCAGAGCATGCTATTACTGGCCGTACCTGGGGCGGGATTGACACCAGCTGTCAATCATAGATGGCTTTAACCCAATGAGAGTGGCTCACATGAGTTGTAGCCAAGGATGGCACGGTAATAGCCCCATTCTAAATGTGCATTGGCTTATCTCACATACAGTGTGTATATATATATATATATATAAAAAACGTAGTCAAGGAGCTGAGTCGAGTGAGGGGAGCGGAGTGGGTGGGGTGGTGCGGGTCGGGGGCATTAACAATAACGTTAAGCTTTCCAATTACAACTACAACATTTTAGTTTGATGTTGCACAAGCGGACAGAAATGTGACATTTTTCAACGGATATGAAGTGTAGAGCCATTTTCAGCCAAATAAAATAAACATTTACTTGCGTAGTTGGCGGTGACTCTCGGGGAAGTTTGTCTGTTTCGGGAGGCAAACCCACTCATATGACAGACCCCGAGGCGACTCCCTCCTCCCCCCAGGCAGTGTCAGAGCAGCCTGGAGCACGGAGAAACAACACACCGCCTCTCTCTCCTATCTAAGTAACAGGTAAAGCACGGCGTCCAATTATTTCCCTTTGTATCAATGGTCTACTTATCTTTACTTTTCGTTCCCACGGAAACGATAAATCAGCCAGGCCAGGGTGTCGCCAGACAGTACACAGACAGGATAGGGTGCTCTACAGTACATCCAACAACCAGTCTCGTGTTCAGTTTCCTGAAGAATTCCTCCAGTAATAAGTTAACAGATTTGGAGTAACAGTTGGTCATTGTGCATCTCAATCAAAACCCCTCTCCTGTCAAGTAGGCGGGTCTCGACGCAATTAGCCAATATGCTGTGTCCTGAGACTTCATGCAAGTAAAGGCTGGCTCTGCGAGGCCAAATTCCACTGTGTTCACTTTCTCTATGGTGGCCTATGCCTGCACGAAGACTGGTGTCTGCTTCTAATTTGCCCAAGTCACTTGGTTACATCTCTGGGATCGTGTGTGTTGTTTTCTCGACAAAACATTGGTGTGTGTTGTTCACACATATGTATTTTATGCGGACGCGTGTACATACATGCACAGATGTATACCACGTACCCCACATATAGTGTGTGTGTGTGTGTGTGTGTGTATATACACATATATATCCAAACACACACACACATAAACCTTTTTAAGCTGTTCCTGGCCAGTAGGTGCTGCTGTGTGTTTAACATTGGCTTCAAGTGAAGAATGACCCCTCTTTCCCCCTCTCTCTCTCCATACAGTATATATATGTATAATGTATGTCTTCACAGTGTGTCTTCACCAGCAGGCCTCTGGCTATCATCCTGTGTGAACCTCTATCTTTATATGCCGGGGCCTAGTTTGTGCTCTGTCTGCAATAACCTGTTGTTTTGAATGGCAGCTAACCAAACACGAGTACATTAGAGGATGGCAGTGGGAACCATGCCGTCCGCTTGGCCACTGGATTAGTTCATGGCACGCCACAGTGGTGCGGGCTGCACCACTTTGTTTGTGTTCCCATTTACAGAGCCAGGGCTGTGTAGAAACATCAGATACTTTTTCTCTCAGCACGCACCTACAACCTTGAGTAAAAATTCACTGTATTTGACAAAAAGTGCATTTAGCTTCCAATCGGTGAATCCACCTTTAAATCTGAATCACTCGTCACAGAGATGACCTCTGTCTGCCCACCTCTGATTTCCACCCACTACAACCAGCCCACTCGGGAACCATTTTGCAGTCAGAGTTCATTGCCAGTCACAGCTGTAGTCCTGCGACTTGACATTCCTCCCCGACTTCAGCCTCTCCTTATCGCCATGATAGCAACCCTCTCCACCTCTCCTCACCCTCTGCTGCCCCGCGCCCACCACCAAACCCCCACTCACCCCTCCTCCACCCCTCCTCCAACTCCCACCACCACCCCCCCCCCCTCCCTGATGCAAATGTGTCTCTCGCACCATCTTTCTCACAGTGTTTGTGTCTGGTGGGCCCTCTGGTGTCCTTATCGGCCTCCGTCGCCGTGGCCGCCGCGCTTTCACCGTTTTTCGTCCATCGCTCCCTGTGTGCGTCCTCGGCTGTCCCCGTCAGTCTGGGAACGGGGGGGGGGGGTGGCCTCAGTGGACTGAAGCCTTCCCAGCCCATCTCATAGCGGGCGGACAGGCGGGCGGACAGGCATGCGTCCAGCGACTAGAAGCCGCCCGGTCCCGTGTATGAGGCTAGCGGAGAGGAAAGAGATGCATTGTGGGTTGGGGAAATTTTATGTTTACACCTTTCCAAGTGTGTGTTTGCTGGAATGTACGTGCACGCGTTTGTGTGTTGTTGGATTGTATACTGCCATTCAGATGGCAGCGCACTGCCTGTGACTCTTTGTACACTTTGGTTCGCACGTGCACACACATACACGCACGTGCACACACATACACGCACGTGCACACACATACAGTACATGCACTAATGCGCACTCACAAGCCCAGGTGGCATTATTGGAGTGGGTAAGCCAGCCACTTCATTCCACAGCAGGCAAAATTGAGGATAATTAGTAATTATGAAAATAATGCTGTTTAACATCTCATTATTATCCCAACGTCTTCGTAGGAGAACGGCTTCTGCTACAAAAGTCCTACGGAGGATTGTGTGTGTGTGTGTGCGTGCGTGCGTGAGGATATTAGCATTCAGAACAGCTTTCCTCTCACACTCACAAGAATACGCGCACGTCGAAATATACACTCAAAACAGCAGCGAACAAATGAGCTCGCCTAACGCTGAAGAAGATAAAGTAAACTTTCACAGTTTAATCCCAGGCACACCAGGTGGCAAGGATGAAGACATTCCGGAAGCATCCGTCAGCACGGGGACTGAATGAGAGCCTATTCCAACTCACTGTGAGAAGGGACCATTTTGCGGGGAAAAAACACTATTGTGTCTGTAAGATGTTCCGCTGTGCTGATCCCCCCCCCCCCCTTCCTTTTTTTCAGTTATTTTCTTTTCTTTCCCCTCAAGACCGAATCCTTGTTGTTCGCGTCTGTGTGTCACGGTGCTCGTCTTATCTCGTTTGAACAGGAGAGGAGGCGGCCATTTTGGGCAGCCATTGACACCCTCTGCTTTGCTGTAGCCTGAACTCATTTAACACAACTTTCAGGAAGCCAGTGTGTGCAAGTGTGTGTGTGTGTTAATTAACAGTGGAAGGGAGTCCTCTCTCTCTCTCTCTCTCTCTCTCTCTCTCTCTCTCTCTCGCTCTCTCTCTCTCTCCCTCTCTCTTTACGCGTGTTTGTTTTCAGTGTTTTCTCTAACTCTTCTGTCTTTGAAGTTATAGCGCTCAGAGGTACAATAGCTATGTTTTCGCTTCACGGACCTTTTTATGTTGCAGCATCCCTCGTTCTTCACCGAAAGGCCTCTGCCTCTCATTCTGTGTGTCCTTCATTGTCGATTTGCCGGAGACCGTTGTGTTTTCTGTGCCTACGGTGTCTGAATGTGTCTGAATGGCAGCTAATTGAAACATAGCCCATTCGAGGACTGCAGTGAGGACAATGGATACAGGCGAAAAAATGAAAGAAAATGAATGAATACAGCCGTGATTTCTATTTCTATTCCTTCGGGGGGGGGGGGGGGTAGTCCGTTAGCTTAGCTTCACTTAGCGTTAGCTTAGCTACACTTAACTACACGCCATCTCGTATTGACATACTTGTGTTTGGAAGCAGTCTCTTGAATCTGAATGTAATCTGAATCTGAATTAATCTGAATGAGTTCAAAACCGGTTGGAAGGACCTGTTTACTTTTGTTCGTTTTCTGTCCTCATTCCTCACTCCAACCTGCCCACGCCACGGTGGGCTGCCAGGGCCGGGAGATATCCCCCTTTTCCGCACGGCTTGTCGTGAACGCGCTAATTCCTGATTAGCGTTCGAGCGGCCCTTTTCTCTGATTTGCTCCGTGGAGTGAGAAATCACTTTCTCAATGAGAATAATTGAACACGGGCAGGGGCTGCCAGCTCATTACCCAAAAAGCACACAGAGCCGGGGCACCTTAGCTGGAGACAATAATGACTTCTGGGAATAAAGAAAAGGACCCAGTGTGGCGCCATATTGCACTGAAAGACCGGACCAGAGCAGAGTGGAGCAGAATGGGCGGGTGTGCACGACACGTGCACAGATAGTTTTTTTTTTTTTTTAGCTTGATGCTAACAAGCGGCAGGGTTTTGCAAAATAGATCAGAGAAGTCCCTTACATGTGGCAGGTGTTGTCTGTTTGTGTGTGCGTGCGTGTGTGTGTGTGCGTGCGTGTGTGCGTGTGGATGGGGGCAGTAGCCCAAGTAAGAGCTAGGGATTCAATCCTACCCATACAGCTATCGACACCTGGTTACAAAACTCCCTGACACGACTTGACTGGTGAAAATGGGAATTCAGCTCAGAATTCAAAGGAAATACAAAGGTAAAAGAAAGAAGTAACACCCACTCAAGCAGACGCTGAAGTTGATGAGACTGTATTCCATCACAGCTGTTGGGCCAAGAACCATTTATGCCCCCATCCCTCCATCCAATCCCCGCACACGATGGTCTTTGGTGATTGACAGTATCCGATTTCCCACAGTGAGAAGTAATTCACTCCTCTTTATTTGCTCTCTCTCTCTCTCTCTCTCTCTCTCTCTCTCTCTCTCTCTCTCTCTCTCTCTCTCTTCGTTTCATAAAGTGGAGCATCAAATGGTCCACTCTGGCACAATGAGGTCCATTGTCATGATGGCTTTTTTTTCTCCACTGTTTTATAGGCCCCATTATGGGCCCATGCTTTTAAGTTGCTGTAGGAATGTAACAGGGCCCCGATCGATAGTAAATACCCACACCCCGAGGGCGGGGGGAGAGAAATTCACGGTCGGGGACGCCTCGCCACCTTAGATCTCACGGGGGCCCGTTTTTAATTTGCGTCGCTTGCCAAAATAAAAGCGGCCACATTAAGGGGCAGATGGAGCGGAGAGGGATGGGCTTTTATTTTGGATTGAGCCGGAGGAAGGGGTGTATGGAGGAGGGAGGGTAGGGGTGTGAGAAAGAGACACATGGTGGACTACCAATGCTCCCGTTCTGATTCTCCTATCAGGTTCCAGGTACCTCAGCATGTTTACTGCAAATGTATTGTTTAGATAATTTCAAATATTATTGTGAAAATTAGCTGTCGTCATTTTATTTTTATTTTTTTACAGCGGGTGTGTGGTTTAGCTCTGTTATTGCGGGATCCATGTGGGACATCTAAACGCCACTGATACGGGTTAAATGCGGTGGCATCTTAGTGGGAAACCATTTGTCACATACTGCCAATAGCGTGTGACTGCTGACCCTCGCATATGCAAAAATGACGCACCACGCACGCACGCACGCACACACACACACACCAGCACCCTTAAGTGTCTATGTCCTGGGTGCCCGCAATGACTTTGGAGCAGTGTCAATTGCGATAATAGCCCATTCTAGAGAGGGCGAGGGAGAAGGCGAGAGAGAGATATAGAGAGAGAGAGAGAGAGAGAGAGAGAGAGGGACACTATTGAAATTGCTTCCGCTTTTCCCTGCAGGGCCGTTTTTTTTTTTCATCGGAATTCCCCTCCATTTCATTGCATAGATGCAAGAACTGTTGTGTTGAAAAGCACCCCCGTCGAGCTCCATCAGGACGTTCCCTGTTATTCCCACATGCCTGGGTGGATTCCGCCCGAATTCGCCCACGTTGACAGCCTTTTCCTTTTTGATAACAATGGAGTGCTATTTGTCAGCGTGCGGGCGTGCGGGCGGGTGCGTGCGGGCGGGCGTGCGGGCGGGCGGGCGGGCGGGCCTGCGGGCCAGTCGTGCGTGTGTTTGTGCGTTGCTGTGCTACCACAGATTGAGGTCAGATGATGAGGGCATGCATGCGGCTGATGTTTTTGCGCGATTGGGCAGAAAATATGAGCAGATATGGTTTTATGATGCGGTATATGTGTGCTGTGGGTCTGGATGCAGAAATGTGTGCTCTGTATGGATGTATGTGTATTGTACGCATGCCTGTGCATGTGTTCAGTGTATCTGTGAGCAATGTGCACAGTGTCTACTTTATCAGCCTTGTTTACACCTATTCGGTGATGGTATCCTCATTTTCTAATATCGACGTTTAGAACCTCGCTAGACAAATCAAGTCAGACACGTTTATCATATTTAGAGAGGGGAACTACGATATAATGTGTGTGACTCTAATCCCATTTCAACAAACTCGACTGATAATTCACACCTGTAATTTTCTGAGTAGACACCACTAACACGATATTGACAGACTCATTACACAGCCCCCCCCGCCTCACCAACCCCTGTACCCCGCTGATCCGCTCTCTCACAACCTACGCCAGTCCAGTAGATTGCATTGGCTGTGTCAAGGGCTTTTAGGAAAGGGGTGTCCAGTGGGACCTCTTTTCATTACCAGCCCCCCTCCCCCCCCATAAACCCATGCTGAGGGCGGGAGAGAGAGAGAGAGAGAGAGTGTTTGCACAGCTAAATATCTATCCCATCTCATCCCGTCCCATAATCCTCACCACTAACATTCACCCACCCACCCAATCCAAATTTAATGAACACTAGGCTGTTGTCTTGATGAAACTCAATGCCCCTTCAATCCCACGCAAAGTCAACCCACGCTGACCACAAACAAAGGGGTAACCTCCTGAGCAGACCATTGCCCCCCCCCCATCCTCTCCCTCCAAATTACTAACTCCTAAATTATTCATAGCTTTTATCTCCCTCTCCATCTTTCTTCATTGCCTTCTCCGTCAGTGGAGAGGCGCATTGCGTTTAGGTTGTGGCCTACAGGATTAGCCCACGCAAGGGTGTACGAAGATCAGCGCCCCCTTTTTTGTTTGGTCTGGCTGTGCGTGCGTTCTCCACATTCAACCATGTTGCTTTCGCTCCCGCTGCTGGTTTTGCATTAACGAACCCGTCAATTTAAGCAATTCAGATTACACATTGGCAATGCTAATCACGCACAGTGTGGTAGTTTCTTGGCAGTCTCTGGGCTGCTCAATAAGTCGGCGTGATTCTGACTCGTTTAATTGCAAGAGTGGGCCCTACAAAGAAATGGGGGGAAATAGGCAAGAAAATGTACTTAATTAGAATCTAGATTTAAACCATGGGTACTGCTCATTGAAATTCAAACTGCAGCTATTATTTCAGAGAGGGTAACACTCGCCCACTGACCTTCACAGTTTGAAAGATGGATTAAACATTCTGAGCAGTGGAAAGCGGACTGTCCTCCCACTTAATAAGCTCAAAATGATGATTAATCTGTGAAAAGCACCGCAGAGCCCCTGTAATGCACAAGTAAAGACCCTCGCAATACAGCAGGGTCCTGTGCGCGCAGCAGGGGTTACCCACTCCACAGTTCTCTTCCGGGTTTATCCATGGAGAATCACATCTGCTCCCCGCAATGCCGCGATATACTTGCTTTTAGCTACGAGTGCGCAAGATGGCTACCAAGCGCTTATCAGGCGCAGATCCTGTGTTCCTTTGGAGCATATGTTGTGCACATCCTCAGAAGTTAGCGCTACGCGTTTGAAAGATGAAATACAGCACATAAACGTGAAGGGGCTTTATCATGATTGGATTGATAGGTCAACAGCGTTGTCTGAACAAAGAAGAACAAAAATGGCGGGAAGTTTTGAAAAGTTAGTAGAGCTAGTCCGCAATGACCAACATCTATCTATATGATGTATCCATGCCTCTCCACAGTAAAAATCATATCTTCCTCCAGTGTGCCATGTTAGTTGTTGTGGAAATGCAGAAGTAGTTAGTCAAGGATGATATTCCCCTTTTTGGCCAGGGATGATTCGGCCCTAATCTGCCCCCTAGTGGATATGCTTTAAGTATGTGAACATTTGTCTACAAATGCAAACAAACGCATTGTATACAGCAAGTATATTGGGGCCTTAAGCAAGTATATCCGGGCCTTAACGCAGGTGCCTAAAAGTTTAATATCCCCTTTGAACTATCTTCTATGCATCAAAGCAACTCAATATACGTTTAACAGCCCTTTAAAGTGCCATTCCAATGTAAAAAATAAAAAATATATATACTGTGTATA
>JAODOY010060371.1:0-17393 GCA_025399855.1 Forbesichthys papilliferus
GCTGTCTGCTTGACCCCTATCAACGCTGCTTGCAGCTTTAATTATTATTATTATTATTATTATTATTATTATTATTAAATTACATCACTATGGATTACATTAAATTATTATTGATTACAATATATTATTATGGATTAAACCATATAGTATTTATTTTAATATATTAATATGGAATACATTAAAATATTATTGATAATGTTATTATGGTTTATGATATTATTATAATGTGTGGACGTGTGAGAGTACAAACTGAGAGGTTCAATCCAGTCCCTCTGCTCCACTCCCAGACTATAGGGGGGCTTTGCACCTGGCTCTATCTGTGTGCCCACCCCACGGCCTGGGGGGGGGGGGGGAGAGTGTGTGTGGCTGTAATGGACCCTCATAAAGCGTTTAAGCTTTAATCAGCGACGTCTCTCTCTGTCTGTCTTGCTCTGCCTAACATACTAGCTGTCTGTTTGTTCCTCTCTTTGGACTTTCCAGCGAGCTCTTTTGTTTTACAGTGAAGAAAGTACTACAGTAATGTGCACTAGGTGTGTTTGCCCTAGACATTTTAATGTTTTGGGTTGTCACAAGCCTCTTTAGATGGCCATGTCTTAATTAGTTCCCAGCTATATTTGCAGGAGTACTGGGCAAGGGGAAAACTGGTGTTTGAAACACTATGACACAAGCCCGCCTCGCCTGCAGAGCGATACAGTCAGGCACGTGACAGACAGAATGTAATTACCGGACAAACGTCCGGTGGGACAGCCAATCATGCATGCCCAGGCTTTTATCACACGCCAGCATCACCGAACATGCTTACAGAATACAGATTACATATGCTTATGGTACAATGCCATGGTGAGACATGAGAGTGTTACCTCACATGATGGGATGCTACAGGCAGTTTGTCATAATGTCATACTGTCATATATGATACTATGAGATGTCTGTTGAGGTTTGTTTTTCTTTCTTGAAGTTTTTTCTCTTGCGGAAAGCAAGAAGAACTACAAACTGCAGATAGTTTTATTAGATGGACTATTCAGAGATTGACAGTTACAGAGCAAACAACAGATTAAATTGCCAAAAAACAGGATTTCAGAAAACAGAGAAGGGCATCATAAAATATAATTCCAATTTACTGAAACATGTCATTTATTATGACGCCTGTTGCTAATGCTGTAAAATTATTCCTGGGCGTGGTCGTATTTAGTGGTTGCAATAAAACGCTTCCTGGTTAATTGTTAAATGTTGAACAATCTATTACACACATGTATATAAATACGATGTTGTCCTAGTACTGCGCTTGTAAAGAACAATAATCTTCTGCTTTAGACTGCCCTCATGCAAATACTAATATGTATCTAACACAACATGTAATGTTTCAGACAGGAGGTGTCAGGTCATTGCCAGTAACAGACAGGGGGAAAACAAAATCATGACATTGAGGCTTGTGTGTGTGTGTGTGCGTGCGTGTGTGTGTGTGTGTGTGGTGATGGATTGGGACTCTAGTTTCACAAAATAACAAGACGCGTTGTCTAACAGAAGACTTCAGTTGGGATTCTCGAAGTTCAAAGGAATGGTAATGTTTGTGTAAACACAACACCTATGGGAGATGATGTGTCATTATTTTTCTCCCAGAGGATTTTCAGCTGACAGACAGTTTTCACCTTCAGCCATTGACCTGTCAAAATGTGCACCCATTCATTATAGAAAGAGCTGGCCTTAGTTTGCAAAAACACGATATGAATTATAACCATTTTGTTTGCTTACATGTGTGTTTGTGGGTGTCAGTACAGGCGTACCTGTGTGTACACGTGTCTCCTTTCTGGAGTGTGAGGGTATTTGCGTGGGCCAGTTTCCCCACATTGAAAAAAACACTCTTGTCGGTCCACGAATTCTGCATCAGAGGTATCAAAAGCATTTTGAGAAGCTCAAACTCACTGCCACTGTTTTACCTTCCCCCTGGTCAAAGTCAGGTTCCCTCACTGCCTCTCCCATCTATTGTGATCTCTATGATATCTCTGACTCTCTCTGGCTGGAAAAATGATCCTTCCAGTCTATTGCTGTCTGCTGAATTCACTACTTTATCAGTTTCAGATATACAGTACCTGTCTCTCTGAGCGCTAGTGTCTGCATGGCTGAGCAACCAGCCAGTGTGCAATGAGAGAGAGAGAGAGAGAGAGAGAGAGAGAGAGAATGATGGAATGGGAAAGGGAGAGAGAATAAGAACACTCACAGTCAGATGCGTTTGGACACTGCCAAGTTTAGTAGAAAAGCTCAAAGCTTTTTGCTCGGAAGCTTGGGAGCTCATTTCTTCAGCTTAATGTCAGGAACGTGCGCTACTTTTCGTCACACTGAATGTAGCGAGTTCACACTCAACATGCTCTTTGTAGATTTGAAAGAAAAAGTGCTTTGTTTAGTCTGTGTATTAGCTGCCTCTGTGGGAGGTATAGGTTGTTTTGGGCCTGGGGTGGTTTAGCTCTAATCAGGTAAAGGCCATAATACAGTGACCTGCCGGTGTGCCCAACTGCCCCAGACAGGAATGGCAGCAGTGTTCGGGTGCTACAGGGCCTGTTAAAGTGGCTTCTTCATGAGAGAAGTCACACTGAGCCAAACCGTCTGCTGCTTACGGGCATGTGTGATTACAGCATTCCAAGGTGGATCGCAGGAACAGAAGCAGTGAATATCAAGTGTCATGCTGCCATTCGGAGACAATGGCACTTAACAGAGGGAAATACTTCGACTGTGTGTGCAGATGACAACAGAGATAGATAGATAGAACAACTTTGTAGATCCCTGGGGAAATGTAGGCATCCAGTTTCTTTTACGACACATACAAAACACCAATACACTCAAGAATATAAGAATAAAAGCCAACGTGAATACATTCTGTATTTCTGTTTCCCCTAGTTTTTTAACTGCCACGTCTTGTTTGTCTATTGAATAATCCAAAAATTCTAGTCATTTCTAGAGTATGTAATGTTTGTTCTGCTATGTAAGCATCATGAGTACCATCACCATGTGTTGCACTGGGAATACCTTCTTCTCCTTCTGTCCTCAGCCCCATATTCAGCTCCTTCTATGATGCCCATTATACACCAGAGGAGACCATACACACATCTCTGTGTTTCACACAGGTAGTGTATAAAAGGCTCATCGAACATCTCTGTCATAGGGGATCATTGTTGGAGACAGACAGCATATAATGTCACATGCAGACAGACAGACAGACATACTGTGTGATTCCATGCTACACCCATACAAGCCAGTAATGATCACAATGTGGCTTTACACCTTACCTCAGTCTGTACCCTGAGGAGTGTTAGACCGCAGGCTTAGCTAGCACCTTGGCCCTACAGGGGATGGGGGGAGGGGGGGTTCTCACCCTTCACTCGTCACTCAGCTTGCCGTCCTACAGGAAGGAGATGGTAAATTGTCATCCTCAGGCACATGTTGACATGTTTATTAGCCCTCCTGCTGTGTCCTGTCTGAACAGGAAGCAATGTGTGCCCGCTCACCTACAGTACATCTGGAAGGTATTTCAAGTATCGTTGAGACATGCAAGTGGACTGTTTAGACAACAGTCCACTAATTACCCAGAGTACACCTGGAGTGTCTGCGTGCACTTCTATGGCATTGTGTTTAATGGGATGGATAATTAGGTAATCCTTTCAATTTCATCAGTCTGTGTCTGTTTGCTTTTCATTTGTTTGGTCTTTCTAACTTTCTGTTTTTTGTGTGTGCGTGTTTATACAGTTTGAACCTTATTTGCTTGCGCGCAGCTTTGCCTTTTGCCTGTATTTTCCTCTTTCATTTGTTTTAATAAATTAATTCTGTCTGAATTATAAGTGTGTTACGTCTCGCTACATGCTGGGTGAAGACGGGGCTGTGGGCGGAAAAAGGTGTGAGCGATAAGATGCGGGGAGGAAAGAAAGTGAAAGGTCTTTAGTTATGACGTTTGTTCCTTTATACCGTTGCCATGATATGTCTTCTAGATGGCAAGTTTAGAATAACAAATATAATCCTTGTCTATACCAACTCTAGGCTTTTGTTGTCTGGCCCAGTTTAAGTACATAAATAAAATAGCAGGGTTTATAATTCATCAACAGCAATGTTCAGGAACTATTCTCTGCACTGCGTTTCATCACCATACTATATATTGCTATTTATAGACTACAAACCACAATGCAGTCCAGCGTCTTGAAGAGGAGCATCTAACAATGTCTTGTCAGTAGCTTGGTGTTTTGGTGGGGATGAAGCCGTCACTAAGACGTTGGACCGCCTCAGGAAACAATGCTAGTTCAAACAAGCCTTTGAGCGGCCTAGGGGGTCTCTCTCTCTCTCTCTCTCTCTCTCTCTCTCTGTGTGTTTATGTGTATATGCATCTCACTATCCCAGATGCAGGAACACACTTGTCCACACACACACATACACGGAGGCCTTGTTGTGCAGTTCCACCTGAACCTTATATGTAGATATCAGGGAGCAGTCGGTAACAATGGCCTGGGATGAGAGGTCAGTGAAGGTTAAAAGGTTGTGGGTGTGTTGGGTTTACCCTGAGACTAATGGACCACGGCTGTTTGAAGCTTGCCTTTCAGTTATCAGTTAAGTCGTATCAGATTCCAAGTGCCTGGTGACAGTTCAGTGTTGCTTAAGTTCACACAGGTATGTGCACGTCTGAACCGTCAGGAAACAAACTCACTAATATATACGTACACAGTGTGCGTATGCCACACATGTAATGATGGATATAGAGATGTTTTAATGTCAGTACCCTTTTCCCTTCGCCTCCTAGCTCCCGTGTTTTACTTTGGGGCGGTGCAATACCATGTGGAAGAGAGTGATGGCCATGTCGAGGTCAAGGTGTGGAGGACAGGAACTGATTTGTCCAAAGATGCCAGCATCACTGTCCGCTCGCGTAAAACCGAGCCGGTCTCTGCTGAAGGTGAGACCCCACTCATTACTTCTTTGTTTACAACCATTCTTTTTGACATGATGCACTACATTGATCCTGATTTGTTTCACTCTACAAACTAGTCAGGACACTTTGCATTCGAAACAATTGGTGTGAGAGCCATCAATCAAATCATTAGCAGGTGATTGGAACACCTTTATCTAATCACAACAAGAAAGGTTTGTCAGATTCTGTCATATATTTGTTGTTCGCCTGCTAGTTTCTATGTATTGGAAAACCTCCTTCAAACAATGGGCCACTTTTAACCAATCAGAAGAAGTCAAGTCAAGAATCATGACAGGGGAAAAGCACCTTCAGTATAGTGTTCACATCACCTGGCCTTTCTCTGTTCAGCTCTTAAAGGCAGGGTTAGTCATTTTCGAGAAGTCTTGCTAATTTTGAGCTCAAATAAAAACAATATACCTCCGCAGCGGCGCCTCACATTGAAAAGAGTTGTGAAGCGTAATACTACGGCTTTGTTGTCAGCGGTGTTCACCACTTTGTTTAAGTTCCTATTTACAGAGCCATGGCTGTGTAGGTTAGAACAGAACACTTCGTCAACATGCACAGAGACGGTAAGATAGCGAAATGCGAGGAGATATTTGGTACATTTTACAAAAAGTGTATTAGCTTAACATTTGCTTGTGATAGCTGACTTGCAATGTTCTGTGATGCAAATTCTGACAAAACAAAGCAAATCGAGCAAGCGCAAAAGGATGGTTTTGCTCAACCATTGTGTGCATGCAATTTATGAAACAGTACTTTATAGAAACATATTATGATAAGGATATAAAGTTGTGGAAAACAACTGCAGCAATTTATTTGTATGCATGTTCTTTTTTCTATGTGCACTGGTCTCTTAATGTCGTCGGGGCAGTATGTTGTCTTAACATAGCGGGCTGGCGTTGCCATTCTCATGCTCCTCCTTCACTCCATGCCCCTCCTCCCTTTTCAGCTGGCACTGACTACGTAGGGATCAGCCACACCCTCTACTTTGCACCTGGTGTCAGCCTGCAGACAACGAGGGTCACCATTCTGGACGACCTGGGCCGTCCAGAGTTGGAAGGGCCGGAGGCGTTTGAGCTGGTCCTCCGCATGCCGCTGAATGGCATTCTGGGAGAACCAGGGAGGACCACAGTCTTCATCAACGACTCTGTGTCCGACTGTGAGTGTGGGCATGAGCTTTAACATTCTTGACGTTACAGGTGACGTTCACAATGTGCATCTCTAGCCATCGTATTCAACTTCATGTATATGTATAAGAGGTACAAAGTGCATTGCAAAGGAAAATAACAAACGATAGCACACTAAAAGCATACCAGCAGGATCATGTCTACAACCATTTAAACTCTTATATTTTAAATGCACATGTTATAGTGGCCCCAGAACACAGAACAGTCACCCCAGCTTTCTCATAATCACAGCTGTCAATGTGGGAGGGACACAAGTCTCTGAATTAAAAATGAAAAACAAAGCTGATTGGTTGATACCAGGGAAATGTCTGTCCCCTCCCACATTTGACTGTTCCTCACGCCGCACGGGAAATGTTTCACAGGATTCTGGGGGGGGCACAGGGCAACGCGATTGAGGAGTGAACTTTTAATTTACAGCTATGATCACAGTTTGGAGAGCGAAAGTCACATCTATCAAGTGTCCTTTCAGTGTTTATGCCAGAGTGGAGCAGCGATTGATATTCCAGTCATATCTCATGTGTGTAATGGTCATGTGTGTGTTTGTAGTCTACCGGGGGCAGGGGACTCTACTCAGACTGACCTTAATCATGACTGCAGCTCAGGACTGATCGTATAGTCATCCCTGGGGAATGGGTGGGCATGGGATGAAACTCATCTAAGTCCTGCAATTCAAACGTGTAATTCAGTGTATTTTATGCTTGTCTTCATTGAGTGCCAAGATTCCCATATAGATTTCAGATAATTAAATTATTGTTGAAGAGCAGGTTTTTTCTTCTATGAAAATAGTGGGTGGAATGTGAAGTTTAAGAGATACAAAGCACAAGTCTCAGCTAATTAAAGTAGCTTACATCAATTAAATATGAATTAATATTTTTTAAATGTTCATACAATTACTTTTAATGAATGTCATTCAGAAGGCAGAAAGTGACTTGCAATGAGTACAATTCCCAGTATTAGGTATCAGATAGTGGTTAGGCATGTTGCTAAAGGATGATTATAGTTAGGCCACTCATGTTAGGGATTGATCCTGACCAATAGCCTATGAACCTGTTCAATACCTACAGTAAATGAATACATTAATAAATAAATACAATTAAGTAATTAATACATTTAATGCTGAACTATGAAGCAATATGCCTGATATGGATCTGCAAGTTTGCGTTTTATTTAGCTTTTTCTGAAAGGTGTCCTGGTTTTACATTTAAAACAAGATGTCTATTCTGTTTGCTGTAGCTAGTGTACCACCAACGTAGTGCAAGCTGTGGTTAGAATGCTTTCATGTAGTGAACCACTCACCAACCATGTATAACAGCTGAATCTCTACTGAACTCCCCAGTGCCCAAAGTCCAGTTCCGTGAGCCGCTGTATGCCGCAGAAGAGAGAGATGGTCGTATCCTGGCAACCGTGTACCGCAGCGGAGACATTAGCCACAAGTCGACGGTTCGCTGTTACACTCGTCAGGGCTCTGCACAGGTGGCCATCGATTTCAATGAGCGGCCCAACACGGATGCATCCGTCATTACCTTCCTACCAGGTATCTCACATTAGTGGGTGCCACACCATGCATTTTGTGGGCTAGAAAAGTGGAAGAAGTTATTATTTATAGTGTAGATTTGTTCCCTTCAGTCCATTGGTGGTTGTGAAAGTGCATGTGCGTGCACAGGGGGTTGTGGGTTGGAAGGTTTGAAGACCAAGGCTTTAACTCACACTGTACTGTGTTTTAAGCTCCTGAAAGCCCTTCTGTGTATTTTCCATTTTGTTATGTTATGGTTGTCTCCTCTTTCTTTAACACCGTGTTAGACTACATACCATTTATATTCTAAATGTTCCCCACACAAAGTTTGAGTATTGCCGCATACATTTAATGCATGTGCTGTATACCACAGTAACACCTTTCTCCGTGCTACTCTAGCTGTCATTAGCATGATCACAATAAATGCCACAAAGAAACATACTGAATCTCTCCTCAGGGATTAACAAAAATAGCCTAACCGTGTTAGCAGACGATTGGACCACCTTCAACCAATAAGATAAACAATTCAAATGAAGACGGGTTTCTACATAGAGGCACATAATTGCTGGTTTTGAATAGAGAGTTATCTGCGTGATATAGAAAGAGAAGCCAAATGTACTGGCCCAAATTGCAAAATCAGGAAGGTCTTACCAGGCTATTAACAGACAGATGTGTTGCATAAAATGTTCCTTATTATGAGTTTGAGATGTACAGTGTTGGGGTTGTACAGTGTGCTTGGGTTGTACGGTATAGGAAGAAAGAAAGAAATACTTTTTTAAATTGAATCATCAGGAGTCCTGGTATTCCCTACATGTTTATGTTTAGAAGAGTAAGATAACTAGTTAAACCATTAACACTAACAATATCTTAAAAAAGTACAAATGCCATTTTATCTAATCAATTAGCTACTCTAAAAACACTTTGGTTATTGCATTTTATTTTAGCAAAATATGTTACAATTACAACTCTGCATATGAGAAGAATTAATAACATTTTCATACTCTGGCACTATTTTCACCTTCAGTTCCCTGTATTGATGAGGCTATTGAATTGTACTCTAGGTGAAGCTGAGAAAGCGTGTACTGTGACACTGATTGATGACACGCTGTACGAGGAAGGGGAGGAGCTACGTCTGATGCTGGGACACCCAAAGAGTGACTCTCCTTTTGGGGCGTCGGTGGGGGCTTTGAATGAGACTACTGTATGGATAGCGGACACCGCAGACAGTAAGTAACAAACAAATGAGGTCAGATAAGTCAAAAGGAACTAGGAAATGTAAAGAAGAGTGCAAAAGCAAATAATTTTGGGAAAATTATTAGAATTACTTTTTTAAATTCAAATGTCTATTACTGTAAAACATTTCCTTGGAGCACCGGGTAGGACATAGGGGCGTAAGTGTAACTATATGGTTATTGAGTTTTCTTTTTATTGTTGGGCTATGAACGAAAAGTGAGAAAAGCACTGGATGTAATTTGATTACTGTAAAATCCCTCCGTTGTAAGTGTATGTCAATCATACTTAGCATACCATTTAAACAACACTAATGGCCTTTCCCTGTACATTAGAACCTATCATTCGCTTTGCTGAGACCAAGCTCAGTGTCAGTGAGCCCAAAGAGGCAGGTGCGCTCGCCGTAGTCAAAATCCCTGTGTTGCGACTGGGAGACACATCCAAGGTGTCTATCGTACGCGTTCACACCAAGGATGGCTCCGCTGTCTCGGGAGAAGACTACCACCCCATATCTCAAGGTACATCTCACTCACAAACACAGATCATATTTATGACCCATGCAGAAAATACAGAAAAACTGCTGGAAATATTTAAACAGTGGAACAAGTTCCCTCATTAAATGTTTATTGAAACAGACATATATATTTTCTATTTTTTTGCAGAGAAGGTAAGAACATTGATTTTTTATTTATTTCCTTCCATAAGCATGAAGGATAATTCCTGCAATAACCCAGTGAAGGGGTGTGTCATTTTTATTGAATGTGAATATGCTCCGTCAGCAAGCTGAAATCCAATCCTCTCCTTCACAATGTCTTGTGCAGCTGTTAAAGATTTGAGCACCTTTAATTGCGGCTTAAAATATGTATTAATATATTATTCTACCAATTCTACCAGCTGCAACGTTGTTAAAACAGAACACAAATGTCACCGAGTTTTTAATCATCATAGAGTGTTGAACTATTCATTTGTATTTATTAGTTCCCCGGTAAGGGACATTTTAGATGCACAACTCAATCACTTATCTGCAAGAGAGACCTCCATTTGTGATTTGAACTAGAGAAAATATGGGAGAAATACAGTATATTGCTTATTATTTAAACGGTGTGCTCTATTGACACGCAAAGCAGTATAATAATAATTCAGGGCCTGCCTTTTATAATTTGTTCCACAGTACCATTGTGTGCATTGTGAAACAGCTTTCACAGTTTTTCCTCTCTCTTGCACGTGTAATCACAAAATACTATTTTGATGGCTAATAATTCTGAACCTTGACTGGCTGCTTTAGGAAAGGCCATGAAAAGATAAACAGAAAAGCAATGATCTTAAGCATTTAGAGAAATTAGAGACAAAGTGATGGAGTATTAAACATTTCATTGGTACTGATACAGTATGAGCACGTTTGAGATGAAAGTCTATCCTGTGATTACATTTGTTTTGTGTGTGTGTGTGCTTGCGTTCCCAGACGTGGCGTTCCAGCAAGGGGACAGGGAGCATGTGGTGGTGGTGGAGGTCCTGCATGACAAACTGAGGGAGATGAGGGAGGCCTTTACTGTCCATCTGAAGCCTGACGACAACATGGTGGCTGAAACTCAGGTGAATGCTCTCACTCACACACTCACACACACACGCACGCACGCACACACGCGCGCACACACACACGCACACACACACACACACACACACAAACACACACACACGCATTCTCACACACACACACACAAACAGTGGGGTCCAAAAGTCTATTACCAAGCTCTATTAGTTTTCCATTGATGTTTTCAACATGGAAATCATTTACTGTTAGGAATTTAGCAGACACTTTCCTGTCCAAAGCGACAGTGAGTACCGTTATTAAGGAGTAAATCGAGGTAAGGCACCTTGGCATGTAAAGGATTGAACTTAGGACAAGTGTCTTCAAAACTACTACAGTTTTTTGTTTACCACTTTGCCCCAAAATTCATAACCTTGGGGTCATTTTTCACAACTCTAGACACAAAACATAAAACGGCAGCCACTTGTAACACAGGCTATATGCTATGTTCAAAACATAGGATTGTACTATCATACCTTTAAAGAAACTGTGCACTTGCAGGATCATTGATTCAAATTACAACTTTTGTTAAATACCACAGGAACATTAGTTTAGATCACAGACACAATGTGCCAATGGGATCATTGTGTAGCTGTTTGTACAATCATTAAATATTGTAGTACAAAATATGTACTACAGGTTTCATTATAGTACTACACATAAATTCACCACTGTAAAAGGACTAGTAGAGCAAATACTACAAACAGAGACATTGGAATCATTGATTACAATTAAAAAATATTTTTAGGAAATAAAATACATTTCTTTCTTTTCTTTTTTTTTCAATCAAAGCAAAAATAATTACCATCAAGTGCATAGTATTCCTCAACTGGCTAACTGTAAAAAGCACAACAAAGTATTTATTACTGTTCTTCTAGATTTCAATCAACTTGTAAATTATGCAGCCACAGCTTCTGCCACATTACAATAGTGGTTTTCATTAGCCAATACTGTAGCATCTTGGTATGTGAATCCAGGCCTGACACTGCTCTGCTGTGATATTATTGTATGTGTCATCCATGGCCTAAGGTTTATGTGTATTGTATATAAGCAATTGGAAAACGAGTTAGAGTTGTGAAAAATTTGCATTTTGTTGCACCAGTTCTGATTTTAGTATCTAGAGTTGTGAAAAATGACACCAAGGTGTAACGTTTGCACTCGCCTCACCACGACACGGCGTAACACAAGGTTGTGAATTTTGGGGCAAAGTGGTAAAAAAAAAAACAGTACATTTAATTTCCCTTTTACATACAGTATCGTGTTATATAAAAGAAATGCATGCAGTTGCATCTGGTGACCATATGGTGCCGCCACCTGTTTTAACAACTCACCAATCCAATTGATCCTGCAGGTCACCAAGGTTATTGTCTACATAGAGGAGACCAACAGCATGGCGGACGTCACCTTCCCCTCCCTGCCTCAAGTGGTGTCGCTGCTCCACTACGATGACGCGGCGAGAATGCCAGACAATCTGTACCCGCCTGCCGGGTACCCGGTTGTCTGTGTCACAGTACGTCATTCATGACATTCACCTAAAGCAGGGAAAGGGATTATATATGAGGTCCATGGTCATTCATGTTAACCTAAAGCAGGATAAAGGGATTATATGAGGTCCATGGTCATTCATGTTAACCTAAAGCAAGATAAAGGGATTATATGAGGTCCATGGTCATTCATGTTAACCTAAAGCAAGATAAAGGGATTGTCCATAGTCAGAAGTGGACATGTGTTTTTTTAACTAAGGTTTTTGTTACTGTAAGATCTATAGTACTAAACCGTTTTCTCCCCCCCATTCCCCAAAATGGGTTATTCTTGGGCTTTATACTGAGCCCTACTGGGATAGAACCAGCTGTGCCATTGCTAACCATATATTGTTCTCTAACTATGAAGAACTTTTGAAATTCCATCTCACATGAGTGTTCATGTGGTGTAAAACATTTATATACATAATATTTCACAAAGTGATATTTCCTCTGTGAAGTAATGCTTTGTGAACCTTTAACTTCACCCTACCATTTTACACTTTGGTAAAGATATGAAACACCATCTATCTCTCTTTCTATTCTGAATGTTGCTTTTGTTAACTGCATTAGTGGGGTAGTCAATTCTGTCCTTGTCTGAACTAAAGGTGAACAAAGCCTATCAAACAAAGCCTGTCGTGTTTCTTTGCTTCCGGCCTCAGATGAACCTCCGGGACACAGCCAACCTTGCAGACAGACAGACAGACAGACAGACACGTTATACCATAACTCACTTGAGCATCATCACTCCGGGTTCTTGTTCCTTTTATACGCACATGAATGGCTATGGCTCCCTGAGATGCATAAATTGATTTTCCTGATGTGCTAAGTCTTTTGCTTCTCAGGCAAAACTGTGTGCACCCATTTGTGTGTGTTTGTGTGTGCCTATGTGTGTGTTTGCTTGTGCGTTAAGGCATGTCTGCGTGTTTCGGAGGTTGGTTTTCTTGCCTGCAGTGAGTAGAACAGGTTCCCAGGGAAACGAAGCAGTCTTGTCACAGTAGAGGGTGCATCACCGGTTGTCTAGGTGTTTACATGAAACCTCACAAGAGACACATATAAACTGAGAGCTGCTCGCACACACAGTGGCAAAGTGACAAGCTCAAGTATTGTTTTGGCATTCGCAATCTCTGTGTACTTTCAGTGACAACCTCGCCTTCCCTTACCCCCCGCCCCCCTGCCCCCCTCCTCCTCTTCTTCCCCGGCAGGCTTGCAACTCTAAATACGCCGACTACCACAAGACGGGATCCATCTGCGTCAGCGAGCACATCAACGACACCCTGACCCGCTACCGCTGGCTAGTCAGTGCGCCGGCAGGCCTCAACGGCGTCACTGTCCCAATGAGGGAGGTGGACTTCGACACCTTCTTCACCTCCTCCAAGGCCATCGCCCTGGACTCGGTATACTTCCAGGCAGGCTCCAGGGTGCAGTGCTCTGCCCGGGCGGTGAACTCCAACGGGGACGAAGGCCTGGAGCTCAGCAGTCCCATTGTCTCCATAAGCCAGGAGGATGGTGGGTAGAGAGGAAGTGGTGCCTCTTAGATTTTCCTAACTAGGGATGGCACCGATACGATACTGAGATTGTAAATCGGTCCGATACTGACTTAAATAGCTGGATCGGTATCGGTGACAATTGGACAGTTGTAACCAATCGATGGGGCTGATCCATAATGATTAATTTACACACGTAGGACTACTGTCAAGCATCAGCCATGTCTAACCTACCCAGGCCAAACTATCAGCAGCAGGTTTATAAAATGCATCTAAGTCCTAAAATAAGTCCTCATTTACTTAAAACTTAATTTAACACTGTAATCGGATTGGTACTCGGTATCGTCCGATACCAAAAGTACCGGTATCGGTATCGAGACTGACAAAACTGTATCGTGCCATCCCTATTTCTTACACCCTGTGGTGGACATCTAACTGTGTAGGAGTTGTGTAGAGGTTGCTTAAATGTGTCATTAGTTCTTCTTGAGAATGCTTATTGATGTTTGAACACAACAAGAACACCTCTCCCTCCAATGCCATAGGGTGCTCCCTCAGAAGCTCTGCCCCACATTGGAAACACATTGCCAAGGCTGGGATATTGTTTCGTGGTGCGGTCTGCACAACTTTGTTTGTGATAACCAAGGCTGTGTAGAACCAACGTTTGAGTTTTTCAGCACATACAAAGAATGGACAGCTGGCAGACCATGAGGAGATATTTGCTGAATTTGACAAAAAGTATTATCTTACAATCACTGACTATCTTTCAGAGGCATTTCTTGTTCCAGAAAAAGCAGAAGTGTCTCAGAATAAACAAAACATTCATAGTTGATCATTTTTCTAATAATGTAAATGGGAAAAACACTCAGCTTCTCTTGACCAAGATTTATTTTCATTAAATGACCTTATTATCCTCACGTCAGGGTGTTGATTTAAGAAATAAATCAGATCATCAACAAAAATACCCTTTTTCACAACTCTAAGTACATAACTAAGTACATGTGACATGGACTGACATTGACTACATAATTAACATCTAGTTTCACATTGAAGTACATTATATTCTTACTGTAAGTACGCACATGACTGAGTTTCTGGTTTTATATTAGAACGCTGTTCTTTTTTCTGTAGAACTCTCCGATTATCAATCTCTTACTTTATTTATTTTAGTTTAGTTTCCCAATCCACCATTTCAAATGGCATTTCTGTCCAACAGCAGGGTGTATGTAGAACACACTGTGTGAGGAGGTGCATATTACTGTGTAACATGCACCTCCTTGGCCCTCTCTCACCTCAGCTGCCTGTCTGTCTGTCTCTCTCTCCATCCCAAGGAATGTGCCAGCCTCGCAAGATGGGCACTGTGGGTGCTGAGCCCTTCTCCGCCAAGCTGCGTTACACAGGCACCGGTGACCCCCAGCACCCCAACCTCATCATGCTGACTGTCACCATGCCCCACATGGATGGTGAGTTAGGGGAAGGGGGGGGCATTAAATAGGCAGCCCACAGGAGCGTGACCGAGTAGAGGATCCCCATCCCTCTTGAGTTAAGGCTCCAGCATGGCTGCTGCTTAGCATTACCTCCTTGACCTTTTCATCAGGTGCCTTCCCCTACATCTTCAACATGGCTCTCTCCCTATTTTCTCCTCGTCTGCCTTCCCACCGAGCTCCTTCTCAACTAATTTTTTCCTCCCTTTTCCCTCTCTCCAATCATGGACAGTCTAACACACCGTGATGTGACAGTTGCAGATGCGAGCGCCACAGTAATGGGATGTGAGCATTTGAGGTCTGTGTGCGTGCGTGTGCATGTGTGTGTGTGTTTTGTCTTACTGTGAGCCTCAGATCCACGCTAATTCTGCAAAGGTTGTATTACCGTGTGTATAACATGCATTACTTATGGGTAAATGTATATCCCACATGACCGTCACGCTGCCACTTTACAGCAACTCCGTGACCTGTTGGCATTGTGAATGCGTGCTAGCCTTGTGAGGCATAATGCTCAACATTTTATTCGGATTTGCAGAAAGAGCCTCTGGAAATTCTCAATTTAACTTCGATGTGGGTCCTCCATGAGGTGTCTAATCATTGGCAGGTGACTACCTTCAACTAATCAGAACAACCAATCAGAAGATGGCAGCTTTTCAAGATAGAGCTGTTTACATTCAGTGAACCTTTTGAACTGAGCTATGTTATTGATTCACTCTCAACTACATTCACTACATTCGCTTTTCATGGGTATGACAGATGATTTTTTGTTTATCCTATTTAAAATACAGCCCCTATAGTTTTCAATTATTTTAATAATACAGATTGTTTCTCGCTAACAACCACTTTTTTAAACTCTTAACACAGCAACACATCTACTTTACAAAATTAGCCAAATACTAAATGAACATATCTTGTTAACACATCAAAAACATATCTTGTTAATTTAACACTAACTCTTTATCTAAACTTTATCTACTGTACATACACTGACTCTATCAAAATGCTGCAAACCCAACTCAACGTCACATCATTCTGTCAAAACACTACCAAGTTTTCTTTCAGAGAGGAACAGATAGTCAATCATAGCACAATGACTCCCTAAATACTAAAAGCTGATGGCTGATGGCATTACAAAAACTGCATTACTTTTTATTTTTAATATCTACCTGAATAGACAATGTGAAATCTTTTTTTTATTTTTTGTAAATCACTTTCTCTTAACTGTAAACCACACAAAATGTTTGTCTTGAGGGTCAAATTTGTGCATTTTGGAAACCAACTATGTAAAAGTGATAGTAATATTGTGTGGAAACAACATGAATTGTGTCATGAACTGACGCATGTTGGGACAATTGTGTCACAGACTACAGCTTGGACAAATGTATGTTAGTAATATAAATGTGTATAATAACAAGTTTGTATAACATGTCATCTAGCAGACGGTTTTATCCAAAAAGATCTGCAGCTAGTACAGTTACAGGTAGGGGTTAGGCATGTTGCTAGAGGATGATTACAGGTAGACCAGGCTTGATGGGGATTGAACCCACAACCCACAACCTTCCAGGTGGGAGACGACCACAGAACCTGTTTAATAAACGGATGGTTTAGCTGTGTTCAGTCCACCGACGCGTTACATTGTTAAACGTAAGCTTTACGTGACACTATGCTGAATTCACCTTTCGTGTCTGAGCCGCCTGGACGCAGATTGGACCAATCAGTGCTCTCTGTCTTGCAGGCATGCTGCCGGTCATTTCCACACGCCCTCTCACCAACTTCGAGCTCACCCTGAGTCCAGACGGGACCCGCGTTGGAAACCACCGCTGCTCCAACCTGCTGGACCACAGCGAGGTCACCACAGGTCACGGCTTCATCACCGCGGCAACACAGAGCTCAGAGAATGGCGACGGAGCGGTGCCGTACCAGTACAGCGACGCCATGAGAGGGAACCGAACACTGCGGTTCTACAGGAACCTCAACCTGGACGCATGCCTTTGGCAGTTCACCAGTTACTACCACATGTCTGAGCTCCTCACTGACTGTGGAGGCACCATAGGGACCGATGGGCAGGTGTGTTTCTGCCATTTATAAAGACATTCCACTGGTTGTGTGTACAACTGTATACCTTGTGTGTGTGTGTGTGCGTGTACGTGTATACCCTGTGTGCGTGTGTGTGCGTGCATGTGTGTGTGTTATTGTCTGTATGTGTTTCTACCATTTATAAAGACATTCCACTGGTTGTGTGTACAACTGTATACCCTGTGTGCGTGTGTGTGCATGTGTATACCCTGTGTGCGTGTGCGCAGCCTTTTGACCAACATGTTTCACAGACAGAACGGCACCAGATCATTTTGTCCCGTTCTCACTAACCTTTGTGTGCGTATTTACCTGCCATGCATGTCAGTCAAAAAGCTCTGTGCTTTTACAAACACCCCCCCCCACCCCCCA
>JAODOY010060382.1:0-17389 GCA_025399855.1 Forbesichthys papilliferus
TTTTAATGTTTTTTTTTTTTAAAGAGTATTCGAATACTCGTTCGGAAATACCATCAAGTATTCGAAACCTGTAAAATAGTATTCGGGACAGCCCTAGTGGGCAGTACACCCCTATGAGACTGTAATGTGAATAAGGGCTATATTATAATTATAATAATAATAAAAAACTAAACTTTATGAAGTCTGAAATACCTTGCACCAGTTTGATTGGTATTTGCAGTGAGTTTGAGTACACCGTGCCGATTAACTTTAATTTCGCTGCGAGAATACAGTAAGTGTGGAATTTACCAATCAGTGTCACATTGAAAGCTACACGGGCGCATGCTTTAGGTTTGCTAACAGTGAAAACCACCAGATGGTTCATCCAATTAACTGCCAAGTATTTTTGTGCCTGCACTTTACAAACAGTTTCGATACACGGCTCACCTGACATGCCATATTGCATGTCAGATTACCACTAACCATCTTTCAATTATGTTTAAAATAAATAGTTAATAGCTAATAGTTAATTGATACATTAGACTCTGATACAAAAATGACATATTCTAACTAAATACAGTCTACAATCTACCTGCAGGGAGTTTACGTTAAAAACTAAACCCACCTCTTCTTTCTCCTGTTTTGCCTCTTTGCGTTCCGCAGCAATGTTCTTCTTGCGATGGTAGTTGAACTGGGTGTCCTCCTCTGCCTTCACCATCTCCTTCTTCCTCCGGTCATACTCCTGTGCCAACTCCCCAGAGCGCGAGATCTCCTCAAACAAAGCCGTACGCTCCTTGGGGTTCTTCATGGCAATGGACTCCACAGCTCCCTAGATAGAACATATTGGCAAAATTCATGGGATCCTAATAGCAAATACCACAAGATGCATTTATTTGAATATTTAGGTTAATCCTTTACTTCATTATTAATGCTAGAAATATGTTTATTATGAACAATAAATGCAAATAGACAAACAATATCACTACTGATAATGTTATCAAAAATTGTATAAAAGTGTTATTGCAAAAGATAATATTAACATGGGGGGGCACAATATGGTTAATTACTAATAAATACTAAAATTAGCTTGAATGTAAATGTTCCTCTTTAAGTGACTTTGTTATGTCATGCACAATAACTGACCTGGAACACCAGGAAATTCCTAGCCTTGATGAGGATGCCCAGTTTCTCAAGCTCTTCACTGTACTCAGCTAGGGGCACGACCTTGCTGTTGATGCGGTACTCAGACGACGAGCCTGATGAAAGGGGCAAAAGAAAGATCAATGAATGCTCCACACAAGTTTGCTATTATTATAAATGTCAATCAAACAAAACAACAATAACCAATGCATGGCTTTAACTATTTCCATATACCAATGATGACTCTGGTGAAACTGCGCTCCTCTCCGTTGTCCTCTTGGTACACCATGCTCACAAAGGCTCTGTTGGCTGCTGGCTTTCCCACAGGTGCCCCATGGATAAGGTCTTTCAGAGTTTTTACACGCAGATTGCTCGTCTTCTCTGCCAGCACAAAGCTGATGGCATCCATGAGATTGGATTTACCTAAAAGGTTGTAAATAAAATGCACGTTTTTGTCATTCAACCAACATGGCAGTAGTGAACAGGAACCCTCACAACAAGGTTGAATAGGTACGTTAGAACCATAGCTATATAAAAACGGGTACTAGAGCCATGTACCGCAACAGATGATGTATAATAAGCGCAGCATGCCTCTGCTAGATTTATAATGGAAATTATAAACATTACAGTAAAATGCAAACAAAACAGGCATATTATTTCGTGTAACTTCTGGGTATCCTATATGCTTCAATGAAAATATTCAATGCAGGCTATTTTAGATACATCTGACAGGTCAACAGGATGGAAAGTCAAAATATTAACACACAGAAATAGCAAAGCCGCAAAACAATAGTTTTAAAACATGAACATACTGAAAATATAAGCTATATAAATATATTTGACTCAACAACACATCGTAGTAATTATTAAATTGCTACAACAAAAGTTACTTTAACCAGTAAGCACTTAGCATAACCGCTACTGTATTTGAGCTAACGTTGGCTAGCACTAACAGTACACTACACGTTACCGTAACTTACCAGATCCATTGGGTCCGATAATCGCAGTGAACTTGTGAAAGGGTCCAATGATTTGCCTTCCTTTGTACGACTTGAAGTTTTCGATCTCTATTAATTTTAGATATCCCATGTTTTATCCTGAGTTATCCAGCTGATGCTGAAGACTTTGTGCTATGTTGTAAACTAGCTGTCTTAGCTCCAGCTTATAGGCGCTGTTTACCTAGCAAGATACGTTGAATGAGTAGCGTGCACACAAAAGCATGAACCTGCCGCTTGAAACGATTGCTGCGCTATGTAAAAATCACATCATAAATGCACTCGTAAGAAAATACGCTTTAACATGCTAACTTGCATTATCAAAACATTTTTCTTCGTCTGTAACAACAATGCGCCATTTTACAATCCTGCAGGAAGACCTCGGAGCGCGCGAGATAAAACAAAACTGCATGGTTTCTCGCGAGATCTTGGTGCCACCAATTTAAAAATCATATTGATGTTGACTGTGAATTACACTGGAATTATAATGTATATTTCCCCCATGTTTCCCATATCACACACCACACCATCATTTTACATTTTAATGTGTTTGTTTGTGCATGTGCATGTTCCTAAAACACATGCACAAATGATGACTTGTGGATCAAGCATGCGCAGAATTAATTGTAGCAAGTAGCAACAGTTACCACGGTTACAAACTTTCAAAGCCCCGATGGGAGCCGTGGATCGTTCTTGCTGATAACTGATCATATAATTTATAACCACAGCTGTCAGTTTTATCGCAGTTTTGGTGGTAAGTATTCGTGAATTTAGATTTAGATCATGAATGTGTTATATTAAAGCATTGTATACGCCCTGCAGACGCTTTACACCATGGCAACAGTGGTTCAAAAAAAAGTTATTCTATTTTCGTCCAAAATGATTCGTTTATATTTCAAACTCTAGAATAGAATGTTTACTTTTTAAACACTTGACCACGATTATTGTTATTTTACAACAATTTCCTTCTGCTAAGGAATTGCATCTTGTTTCTAGCAGGACCTTTCAATCTCCATCTACGCAAAGTAGAAACTGAAAATGTTCAAAGTTGATTTGCCGGTGGACCGCGACAAAGCGAAAGCTATTGAGCGCCGTCGGAATGCAGAAGCTTCCCGCAAGGATCGCATCTTCAACGCCCGCACCCGTCTGATTGGCGTTGATGTCAATGCACTGCAGCAGCAGATCGAGGAGAAAAAACAACGGCAATACATGGAGAGACAACGAGACAATGCCTTTGGTGAACCATAATCCATAAATATAAAGTAGCAGAAATAAGGATACGGAATTAATGAAACATTTTTAATGGCAGTGCCGGTAACAGCGTGCTAATGTGTTTTATTATTACTATACAGAGGAACAGGCTCAGAGGGACGCTGAAACGCTGTTGCAGCAAGAAAAAGAAGTGGAGGAGAAGCGAGCCGCAGTGAACAGAGACCTCACGCAGTACTGGGCCACCTATCAACGTGTGGAGGACTCCCGTGATGCCGATCTTAAATGTAACCAGAAGGGGTCGTTGCAGCTCACCATCCCAGAGGATCAGCTGGGCCCCGCCAGCATGCAAGTGTTCATGGTACTTCACTTTCAACTGCTGTTATGAAATTAAAAGTGAAGTAAGGGATGCTATGGAAAGAGTGTTGATATGTGAACTCAACCCAACAAATACAGTGCCACAGAGCAGGGGTTTCCAACGTTTTCAGCCCCCAAAATAACATACGTTGGTAGAAGCATATATAATATTATTTTATATTATTTGGCTAGTAGAATACATCAAAGTGATCTATAAACTGTGCTACTACTAGCAATGCGGAAATATGCTATTTATAATCATTTCAAAATTTAATTTAATTTCTGAAAGTTATCTCATGACCCCCTCCTCTGTGTCTCGTGACCCCTTGGGGGGGGGGGGTCCCGACCCCCACTTTTAGAACCACTGCCTGCCATAGGGCGCTCCCCCAGAAGCTCTGTCCCCCCATTGGACTGGTGTACTGTTGAGTGGCAGGGTCCGAGCCACACTTGGTGTGCGTTCCCATAGGGCCGTGGCTGTGTATAAACAGACCAAAGAAAATTATTAGAATGGCTAAACCCACCTTCAGCTCCAGTGTGTGTCTCAGTGAGAGTCTCACGCAGCTCAACATGAAGCCCACCCTGTTCCGTTTGCAAGGGCGAGGACTTGACAGAGAAGCAGAGGAAGAAAGCCCAGATCGAGCAGGCTGAGCGAGACCTGCGGGCCCAGAGGGAAGAACAAGAGATGAGACGTCAGGAGGACAAGCGCAGAGGTGAAGCAGGGCAGCACACACACACACACACACACACACACGCACACACACACACACACACAGACACGCACACAGGCACGTACACACACAGACACACACACACAGACACATGGACACACGCACACGCTTCCAGGCACAAGCGTGTCATATAGGCTCTGTACGTCATACAGTGTAATCCATGCTCTCGTGCACACAGCAAAGACGATGATGAACTAGGCCTCAGACTTTCCTCCCAGGTAGCATTGATGGATTGCCCATCTTACAAAGCTGTTTTAAGGTGTTTTGTGTGTGTGTGAGAGAGAGAGAGAGAGAGAGAGAGAGAGAGCACAGTGGTGGAATGCAGTGGGTAATGTGCAGCAAATGACCTTTTGTGTTTGTGTGTGTGTGTGCGTGGTACAGAGGAGTTCATGTGCACACAGATGTTGCAACAGGATTTGAGGGCCATAGAGCTGGAGACTCTGGAAGAGGAGTGTAAGAAAGCTTTCAACATGGGGCTCTGCACCTACAACCGTGCTCTGGTACGTGCTCGTACACACACACACACACACACAAATGTATACATGCATGAATGCACACACACACACACACACACACACATACGTGTGCACGCACACACACACACGCACTGTACATGCATGAATGCACACACACACACACACACACATGCATACATGCATGAATGCACACACACACACACACGCGTACATGCATGAATGCACAGCCGTGTTGCCATGGATGTGTGAGGCCAAGCCCAATGGGGTGGGGAGTGGTGGCGGGGTGCCTCTCAGGTGGGGCTTTACAAATGATAAGCGATGCCTGCACATGCATCGTGGGAAGCGGCCGTCACATCAATCCGTGCTCGGCAACCCGGGACGGCAAACTGATTTGATGTATGCGTGCGCCCATCCCATTTCTTTCTTTTTTTTCCTTCATACAAGCGTTTAGCTTTCTCCCTGTTTGCCTGAATGCATTCATCTGATTTGTCCTCTGGGAGGAATCATTCCACATCTTTCAGGTCATGGTTCCTCTTTCATGACAATTACAGTATGTGGTTTCCCTAATAACCATGTGCGAGCAAGCACAAATGACTGATTGGAACACACACAGATCTCCCAAGAGGACTTTCAACACACGTCTGGTTGCCCCATGCTGCAGACCAGACACCATCATAAAACCCACCACAGTCACCGAGGGAATGATCAGCAACCTCACCTAACCCAGGCCGAATCTGGCTCACTGGAACCTTTATAACTATGAGGCCAAAAACTAGTTGCTGTTGTATTATTATAATTATTAGTGCAGAAAATGAATCATGGATGTTATTGAAAATGTTATTAACAAACCAGATTATGGCAAAAAACTGAAATTATTTAGAGACAAAAATTAAAGCATACAACACAAAAAATATGGATAATTCAAAGCAGGATTATTATTATTATTATTATTATTATTAGTCAAAATTGTTTTTATTTTTTTTACTTCAGTAAACAATTCCCATAAATGTTGTATCATAACCCTCTGCAATTCCCCAGTGATCCTTTTATAAAATGTATTTAATTTGTATGTGACACCATCGCGTGCTCCACAGGCGGCCGAGCAGGCCGAGAACCTCAGAAAGCAGCGTGAGCAGGAGGAGGGGGCCGACATGGCCGAGATGGTCCACATGGTGACGTCGGACCTGCTGACCGAGACCCCGGAAGCAGCCGTGATGAAGTCCACCGAAGATGGGCGGCCCAAGATCCTGGTGGACCGATGGAAGGGAATGACCCCCGAGGAGCTGAGCGTCATCTACAGGGAAAGGGATCGACACCACCTGGAGAGACAGGTACCGGAGTCACACTGGGAATACTGGGAACCTGTTGAGGGCTCCGAGTTGACGTCTCAGGTCACGGGAATTTTGTGGGGTGAAGTGAAGTTTTGCTACAATTTTGACTTTGTATTGTATGAAGGTGCCTCCTTGTCACTGTTGTATGATAAAAACAAACTGAAACATAAATAAAAGATGGAAATTAGCCCAGAATTTGTTTTTATAAGTTGGCAAAGTTTATATTTTAACAACACTGAAACATGCCTAAATGCTATTATTTAGATTAACATTTGAAAAGAAAGCTGTCAAAGTAAATGTAAGTCAAAACAATGTTGAACCTCAAAATGGCGGCATATACACCGTCATTACTGGGGCACAGAGACGTCCTCAATACGCAGGCTGGCCATTTACTTTACAGCATACAGAGTCACTTCATCACCAGACCTTCTTCTTTTCCTGGCCACCTTTAGAAGCAGCTCGAGAAGGAGAAGGCTGTGGAAGCAGCGTGGGACATGAACACCCTGAAGCTGACCAGGGCGGCAGAGGAGGAGGCGAGGAGGGTGGAGGAGGAGCAGAAGGAGAGCAGGAAGCGATTGGTCCACACGAACAAGCAGCTGGCGCAGGAACAGCAGGCGAAGTGAGCAATGAATGAAGACACACGCACGCACGCACGCACGCACGCACACACACATACACACACGCGCGCACGCACACGCACGCACGCACACACGCACATACGCACACACGCACGCGCGCACACGCATACGCACACATACGCACACACGCACGCGCGCACACGCACACACGCGCACGCGCACACGCACACACATGCACGCGCACACGCACGCGCACACGCGCGCACGCACGCACACACGCACGCATGCACGCACACTTGCTAGCAGCTATCATTCAAGCGCATATACAAATGATATGCTAATACTTTAATGGACTAACTACAACAAACAGTAGTTATTATTGAAGTATTCAGAGTAGTGTTTTCAGAAATGACTCCATGTGTTTTTGTTTGGTTTTCTCTATCTGCTCCAGTCAAGAATACCTGAACAAGAAGCTGTACACCAATACGCCCACTCTTGACTTTTTCGGCCAGTTCAACACCTGCTCCCGCTGACTGATCTCTACATCGCCCTCTGGTGTCCGCACATTACTACCAGCTGTATGAGCAAATAAAGCCCATTCGTTGTTATCTTAACTTCCTGTTTTGTGCTTTCTCATTCGGCCTCCGTATGGGGTGTCTCCAATTTCTCCTGAATATTTTAGGTGAAAGTTAGACACTGATGTTTATAAATAAGAGTGAGTGATACTAGGAAGGAAAGAGACTCTTCATTTGGTACAGAGTGTTTCAGGATCTTTATTTTTAATCATGTATCCAGTTACAGTGAGTAATTCATAATGCGGAAACAATAATATCGACCTCGTATGCGACGCAAACTGAGAAGTTGTCCTCCCTACAAAGCACACAACATGGTGCTCCTTTCACCCCCCCCTCCTTGCCCTCTCCCAGTCAGGTATCATTTTTGGAAATTCATCTGCAGTAGTGAAAGAGCCTGTTGCAACAACTCAGATTGTCAGATACTGTATGTACGACTTCATTAGGACAAGGGGCTAACACAACAGGGGACAACCAAAGGCCAGAGACCTCTGGTGTCCCCATGGAAACATGAAATGCAAAGACAGACAGGCAGTGGAATGAGTATCTGTGTTTGTATGCGCTCGCTGAATTTATTTACCCCTCGCTCAAAGCTAACATTGGCCCTGCACTGACAAACACAGATGGCTAGCAGCCGATAGTGGAAAGATAATATTGACCTACGTTGCGTTATTTATCAGTGTATGAAAATAGTTTTTAAAAGTTGCATTTATCCTGAGTGTGTTTGTACAACCTAGTGGTCCTTCAGTACCACTAGTCACAGACATCCAGCATTCCTGTCTGGCAATGTCGATAGACTGTATTTGGCCAGTGTCACGCTGTTGTTTGAGCAGGGAGTGCAGAGACTGCAAACGGCTACTCTGTGTAGCATGCACAAACTGGCCTACTGCCTTTTATAACTAGACTGCACAAATACTCACTGCACTGCAATGGTTTAGATGGTTCTGAGCAGGACTGGATTTGTTTTTACAATACTACCACTAAGTGACAATGCAAATTACATTTTTTGTCTGTTTTTATTTATTTATTTGAATTGAGTGTCTCTCATAACATCTAAAGGATTGTTTTTATTTTTGTATTTTTTTAGGATTGTTTTAAACCCACAGTCAAATTTCACTGAAATTGTCAAATAAGCAAGTTCAGTACAAAGAAGATGAGGTTTAAAACCTGCACATTTTATGAAACAAACTGATTGGGTTTAGCAAAACAATGTTTAAGTATGTATTTACATTCAATTTCATATTAAAAGCTTTCTCCACCCCCCGAGGCCTTTCCATAATACTAAAACCTGTGTTTACCTGTGTAATAGTTTGCAGAGCTATATTTTTTCTTAAATAACTTCAAAATGTTTTGTTGGCATACAAATATATATACATATAACAGGCTTAAAAATAATACATTCTCCGTGATTGACGTAAATATCGGCAGCTTTATTTACCTACGCATCAATTGGCCATTACTAAACCTGTCTATAAAACGAGTTAGTGCCAACAGTTCCAATACCTAACCTGTAACTGTACAGAAATACTGCTCCTTACATACATAATGCATGTACTGTGAAATGGACAGGTATGGAACAATTGCTCGTTAGAGACAACATTGTTTAATACGCTGTAGAAAGAGACACAGACAGATACAGAAAGCTACACATAGATCTCTACACAAACGAAAATACAGGATCATACCAATGGTGACATTACACGTCTGGTGAAAAGGCGAAAAAGTAATGACATCAGTCTGCTGCTCTACGCAGACTCAGCAGGCACAGAAACGTATAAGGAGCATGTCTATAATACTGTAATATGGCTAAATAGATAGATGTAGATGCAACTATATACACCACACGCTATTCAGCATTTTCACAGCAAAGTTCCTCTTCTGCATTCAATGTTATTTATAGGAAACTTGGCTTTAGTTAGTTTAGTGATCTATATCCATAAGAAATATGTCAAACTCATGATGAATCAGTGAATGATATAAATAATGCAGAAAACATTATAAAAGTGAAACGACCAATAAAAATATCGAACAAAAGAGGTTTGTAGAAAAATAAAAAAATGTCATTGGCAGCTACAGTCTTTTATACATCAAATGGCTTTAGACATAAACAATTTGAAATAATATAAAACACGACAATAAATATCTATGATTTAAGAACGCTCCCATCAGCTTGTACTGCCTGTACCCCCTACACGAAACCCCTCCCAAAATGAACTTCTTCTTAATCCACATAGGACCATGCCTAAAATGCCGCAATATTGTTTAACTATGGCATCTCATGTGTTTTCTAGTCAGTCATATTCATCATCGTGCCCCTTCAAATCCAGTATGTACCAATGATTAAATGGAGAGGAAAAGTAGAGGCAAGGGGGAGAAATGAATGTTAATCACTCAAGGATGTAAAGCAAGAGCAGGCGGGGTCAGCAGACATCAAGCCAGAGAGTGGCTCCATCATCAAGTCAGACTTGTATCCCATCGTCCACTCCTTTGGTCAAAGTAGTCCCAGTCGATCAGGTGACTGCCAGAGGCATGTGAAAAAGTCAATGTACTGATTGTGTGTTAGTAGTCAAACTATGGGTTACAAAGTCAGTGGGCAACAGGAGCGTGTGGGCACGTGTGTGTGTGTGCGTGTGTGTGTGTGTGTTGGCATGTTTCGGCGTTGACGGGGTCCCGGGGGGGACGGAGCCAGGTTAATCCAGGATGACCACTGAGTTGGGCAGGCCGTTGGTGGCAGCGTCGGGGCCGCCCGGGCGCACGTCCGCAGCCTCGCTGGGGCGGCTGTACTGGCTCATCAGGGACTCGTCCATGTTGAGCTCGGTGGTGAGGCCACTGCTGCCGTTGTAATCCAGGTTGTCCTCGCTGCACAGCTTGCTGCCGTCGCACAGGGATGGCTGGCTGGCTGTGCACTTCTCCTCGTTGTCGCTAAGAGGAGAAGTGTGTGGGGGAGGGCGGAACGGGGGGCAGAGGTGAGTCGGCATTTATTTGACTGACGCGCGAACGCTTTACCACTCGTGCACCAGCAGTGCATCGATGCATTTCATAAACATTTGTATTGCGAATTATGTGGGTAATGAATACATATGCATGCTGGGATTGGGATAGGGAAATGGGTTAAATGATGCAAAATAATATATATATATTCTTCATTAATTAAAAGATTAAATATCCAGAGTTGGTGAATTAGCTAAACTACAGGGGTTGATTCTCTACACAGAAGCAGGGGGTGCATGCACCAGTAAGCACATAGCAGGCTGCGTACCTTTCTAGAGATCTGCAAAGCAGCACGACGCATTTGGGGAAAAGAGTGCAAGAAACGCCACGGGTTAGGAAAAGCAATGGGTGGTGTACCTACGGTTACATAATCCTCTGAGCATGAACTCATCTCATTAACTAATCTCACCGAGGTAGACTGAATGGCATTGAAATGCATCGACCAACCTGTACTCTCCAAACGTCTCATCTTTCATTGGGCGTGCTTCCGAGTCCATTGGACCCTCCTCTTTATCTTTGACTGGAGGAGGAGAGATTATTACATTGTATTATCTTCATAGCGTTGCTGTCTAGGCAACTAGTCTGTTGCTTAGACAGACAGTCCAAATACTGACGTCGGTTAATAGCAGCAGTGATACTGGTATTCTATATCTATCTAGTTTACATTTAATTAGTCGTTTGCTTGCAGTATATTGATTTTGCAGAATGCACGTCCACTAAAAACCCAACCATGATTATAATTAGTGCTCGTACAAATTAGAAGATTTAAAATTATTCATTGTCTGAGGATGCCATGGGCATTGTGCCATTTAATAAGGAAAAACTCCTTGCTTTATTAGAGACTTAGTTTGTTCTCCTTGGGCCAGTTCCGTCAAGAGCTGGGCCAGGATTAGAGTGGATTGCTGGCCAAGGTTTCTAGGGAGCAGATGCATAATTCTACTCATGTCTTTTTATTAATAAGCATGTTATCTACTGGGGCTCCACTCCTGCAGCTCCAACGAGACGCGCTGGTTTTGTCCAGAGAGCAAATGTGTCTACTGATAATGCTGTAAGATCAATGTATCGGTGTAATTGTATCAATAGTGTGAGATCATGCTTACCGGAATATTTCCCTCCTTTGCTCCTCTTGATGAAGCAGAGGATCAGCAATATCAGGAGCAGCAGCACAATGGCGCTGATGAGGCCGATGAACCAGCCCTGCGTGGCGAAGCCCGCACGTTCCTCCGCCACAGCTGCAGGCCACGAGAGGAGGAAGATATATTGACGAAGAATAAAAGGGAGGTGGGATTAAAGTCATGGAAAGGGAGGGCGGTTGAAAGGCAGAGAGGATGAAAAGGGATTATGGAGGGGGAAGAATCTACACTGCTGTGGGTGCGCGATGATTGCGATATAATTTACTGCATGGTTTTGAAATATTGTTTATATCAGTACAATTTTATAGAATGATTTCTAATTTCTAAATGAGAAATTACAGTAATTAGTTAGTAGATTAGTGATCTACCATATACTGTATATCCATTAGAAATACACCAAAAAAGATAATCATGATGAATCATTGAATTATATAAATAATGCAGAAAATATTATAAAAGTGAAACGACCCATAAAAAATAGCTAACAAAAGAGGTTTGTAGAAAAACAAAACATGTCACTGGCAGCTATAGTCTTATACTCATCATATCAAATGGCTTTAGACATAAAACATGTACAGTAAAAGGGGGCGTCCCTAGTTAGGAACCTTTCTCCTTTTCAGGAGTCGCAGGTCAAAAACATGTGAGAAACAGAAATAACTGTGGAAGGGAATATGATCAACACGGTGCAATACCCCCAAACAAACAGTACTAACGGACCTTTCCAATACAGCTCCCTGAGCTGTCTATTCATCCCCGGTGCCCAAAGCACTTTTCAGGCAGAACAGCGTATGGAGATGCCAGAAACGGTTAGTTCAGGCGTCGTGCGTAGATGTGTGTAACCCCCCAGGGGAGAGAGTCGGTTGGGAATAGAATAAAACAAATAAAAGGATGATGTGGAGGTAGAGTGGACGGCAGCAGCGTACCTGCGCCCTCCGTTTCGATGTCTGTCTCGTAGAAGGTGGTGTTGGTGTAGGTGAGGCGCAGGTGGTAATGAGAGCCAGGAGTCAGGCCCCGCAACTGGAAGAAAGACTGGGAGGAGTCCACCTTCTCCGACCGCATCCATTTACTAACCCCTGTGGACGCAACCACAACACACGCAGTCATTTGTGTTATATTACTGCGAGACTCCATACGCACGAGGCGATTATTGATGCTCCCTGTCGACATGGAGCCTTGTGCGTGATATGGCCCATGTACCAGTGTGGGGCTATACCGTTTTTCTTGAGGTAGTGGATCTGGAAGCCCACATTCCTGTGTCTCTCCTTGTTCACCCAGCTGACGTTGACCGACTGCTCGCCTACAGACAGGCTGATGTTGGTAGGAGGTGCTGAAACACATTCAGACAGAGAAGACTCAAGACCGTCAAACATTCACACGCGCCACCAGCGTTACCCAACCCTGGTTCTCGAGGATCCACTGCCCAGCATGTTTTAGATGTTTCCCTGCTCCAACACATGACTTGCTTGATATCAATCTCTACAGAAACCTGACAATTACCCATTCATTAGAACCAGGTGAGCCTTCTAACACATGCAGGGCAGTGGGTCCTCCAGGACAGGGGGAGAGAAACACTGAGATACAAGGTGCAACCCAGAGCCATGTAGAAGAGAGACGCACCAACGGAAGTTCAACATTTTCAACAGTAACATGGTTCATGTAGACGCAAAACAGTTTCAGGAAGTGCTTGACGGGAAATTTGATATTCCGGGAAATAATAATATATAACTGCAATTTGTGGTACTTAGTAGTCAATAATTGCATAGATTTCTAGTATTTGCGGCTAACTTCCGGTAAATGTTTTGAGGTTCCACAATCCACCATTTCTGTGAAAAAAAGTCCATTGGAGTGAACGTTGTTGACACGACTCTCTCTTCTACATGGCTCTGGTACAACTCAACATGCCAGTCAGATTTTTCGTGTGTACCTCCATCCAGGGTGGTGGCACCCTCCCTCGTGATGGGCTCTCCTTCCCCGACTGCGGTGAGTCCCCTCAGGTCGAAGCGGTAGCGACTGTGGCGGTCCAGGCCCTTCAGGGTGAGACGGGTGACCCCAGGGTCATCGATCGTCTCCTCCTGCACGGGGCTGTTGTCGCTCTCCACGACTGACGGACACACAAGTGCACAGAACACAGCCGTCAATCAACACTGAGACAACCGCCTGAATGCCGCGTGACTTGTGGCTGACCGATAATGTTCATTAGCATGCTCTGGTATCGATGCGTTTAGTTTTTTCCAGGACTATTGATCCTGTTGGACATGTGCTTCACAGTGTTCAGTCAGCCAGTGTTATTGTGTTGTGTGCTGCTACTACAAGCCAGGGTGTGGCACACGATACGCACTCTGTTGATACTGCAGCAGGTATCCTTTGAGGACCCCGTTGGGTTCTGCAGGCGGAGTCCAGTGGAGGGTCATTTCTGTCTCCCCTGGGCTGTCCAGGCGGAGAGACGTAGGTGGCCCAGGAGCTGTCGGCAACACAACCAGGCGTGATTATGCTACGCTTGTCTTTACGTAACCGACATCGTCCTCTCCATTTTTGCCTACATACACTAACAATATAGTGTTTACTTTAACATACACATTTATCTAATGTACTACTAAGTAAAACACACGTAAACCCTCACTGCACACATGGTAGTTAATTTCTCTTGCACCACATCTCATCACCTGTGATAACATTTCTCCCCTTTAGACTTTTCAATATACTCCATCTCTCTCTCTCTCTCTTTCTCTCTCTCTCTCTCTCTCTCACTCTCACTCTCACTCTCTCTCTCACTCACCTCCCTCTTTGGTCACAAAGGGCACAGCTTCCGACGGGGGGCCCTCTCCCTTGCTGTTGAACACTGCCATGGCCAGCTCATAGTGGGAGTATGGCCGCAGGCCCCCGACCAGCCTCTTCCCTTCGCTGGCATCTGTCGTGATCACAAGGGTCTCATCTGGGCTGCCCCCGCCTCGATGGTGACCCCTGGAGCCCAGTCTAGTTAGGTGGATCTAGATAGCGAAGATACGGCCATAGCAGGTGGTTAGCCATAAAAACTCCCCTCTGAACAGAATCTGTTGACTATATTACGTTGCGTTGTGCACGATTTGTAAAGCATTAATATGTTCAAATATTAAATAATAATATAACAAGCCTTTACTAAATTGTTCTTATGGGGTTTTAAGACAAAGCTATTTTTTACATAATGGTTTTTAAAGGTTATTAAAAACCTTTACAACAATATATTTACAGAGTTTATAGCTTGTGGTGCAAGTGGTAGCTCTGTGATGGGCCTGGGTTTGAATCTGGCCTGAGGTAATTTCTCGATCCTTCCCTGATATCTCTCTCCCACTCGCTTCCACTCTCTTTACTGTCCTGTCTATAAAAGAACAAAAAGCATCAACGGAATTTAATTGTGATTTAACGCGATTAATCACAGCAATTTTGAGCGATTACCTAGTTGATTTATTTTTACCGATTCCCAGGCCTAGTCTTAATATAAAAAGGTGATGTATATTATATTGTAAACATTAACAAAGCAACAAAACAATGTTCTATGTAAATATATAGTCCAGAGCAGAAAAATACACCATATTCCATACTGTGTGTTGTCATTCATGGTACCCTGTTCTTTGTATTCATATAAGAAGTGTGTGTGTGTGTGTGTGTGTGTGTGTGTGTGTGTGTGTGTGTGTGTGTGTGCGCGCGCGTGCGTGTGTGTGTGTGTGTGTGCGCGTGCGTGCCTGAGTGCTTTGCCTAGAAAGCATTTGTTTAGGTCTGACATGCTTGTGTGCTTAAAGCGACAACTAGTGGTAGAATGTCATATAGACACACTTTAAATATCAACTCTGCATAATTCATGACTGAGGGCTCAACAGATATTTCCGACCTGTCAATCACGAGTCAATAATATCCAATCAGATTACCTGATTTACCTTTGCAACCTTATGTCCCACAAACAAAACAGTTATTAGTCAGACTACAACGAATTAATCCAAATCTTGATATCTACAGATAAAAACCAAACAGGGCACTATAACACTACATAAATGCTTGTGCACCCTCATGAATTTGTCAATAGATGCGCTTTGGGAACATGCAATTCCAACAAGATCTCATGCCAGAGTCAGACAATAGTGCACAGTCCCGTACATCAGGGAACTCATCGTCCTCTTTTCAAACCAGAAAACACAGTTGGCTAAACTAAAGGTACGGTGGATTAAAAGCTTGGGGGGAGACGGCTGAACTGAACGTGAGCAACATCAACAAACACACTGTTGTATTCTTAAAATATGCAGTCACCTTTAGTACCGTTACTGGCTACATAGCTGTTAACTACAGATTGTGTAACGCCATGTTGTGAATATGGTACAGTATATCCTTGACTAAAGTTTAGGTCTCTCTGTAGAACGCTGTTTGACAAGGTAGACTAATTTGGCAATTAGCACTGCAATATTATTGAGAATATGAGAGAAGATCTCATCCACAAACCTTTGCAGCTTGTGAGTCATTAGCAACCATAACCAATATGGGCGGGTTTGACAGCACGAGTCGGAAAGACGGTTTGGCCAAGCTGCCGAGGAGACAGGAGATGTCCTATACCTTGTATCCTAGAAGGTGTCCTCTGACGGTGTCTTTGTTTACTGGTGCCCAGACGACCTTCAAAGCTGTGCTGTTCTCCAGCATCACGCCCACAACAATCGGAGCCTCCAGGGGCACTGAGAGAGAGAGGGAGAGATGTTTTGTTTTTCCAGTAATAATTCAGTACAGTGTATTGTATAAAGAGGGCAGTGTCCATCCTTACAACCATTATCATACTATGGACTGCGTTTCTTATATCATATTTGACAATAATATTGAGTCGATATTATAGCAAGTATACCAATTGCGCCACAATTTATACCATTTAGTTTGGAGCTGTTTAGTATAAACAGACAAGGATAACAATGCCTGCTTGGTATAATTAGGCACAATAGGTGCAGACAGTACATTATCCTTCAATCCGATGCAGAGTTAATCAATATGCAAAATGCAAGCAAACATCCAGAAACCATAATTTCTTACCGTCTTCTCCAGAATAGCCGATGACAGGGTCTGGCTCAGGCCCCTCCCCTTTCTTATTGACAGCCTGGACTTTGAACTCGAAGGCGGAGAAGTTACCGATGTCATCGACCGTATATGGCGAGGCCATGGTGTAGACTGTGTTCCAGTCGGGCCCTCTGCCCACCGCATGTCTCCACAACACCCGGTACTGGAACTCAGGTCCATTGAAGCTACGCTTGTCCATTTCCTGGAGTCAAGGGAAAAGCAGCCCGTCAGAAGCAATCACAGAGGAGAATATTCAATCACATTTACAGTATAATGTAATGTACATAATTACAGTACCTTCCAGGCAATGACCAGGGTGTTTGGGTAAACAGACTCACTCCTTACATCCTCTGGGTTGTTGTCTGGAGCTGTGGAAAAGCCCGATAGATGTTATTTGGTAACAGGTCCAATCAGAGTTTCCTCTGCTAAAATGTGAAGCTGTAAGGGGTTACGGTTAGTGGAGGTTGCTCCCCAATCCATACATAGAACCATATTAACCAGTTACACACACTGAACAAGACAATATTCACATACACTGTGTGTGCATACAGTACAAGTGCACGTGCACGTGCACGTACAGAAAAGCACGACTGCAGGGATCACACATACCTTCAGCAGGAGTGCTGTGAAGGGCCGAGGGCTCGCTGGGCTCACTCTTGCCCACGTCGTTGATAGCGATGACCCGGAAGCGATAGGACATGTAGGGCTGCAGAGAGAGGGTGGCGCTGTGCTGGTCTCCACCAAACCTGCTCATCTCCTCCCAGACCGTGTGCTTAGACCCCTGGTCTTCAAACTCAACCACAAACTCTGCAGGTGTGTGTGTGTGTGTGTATATA
>JAODOY010060393.1:0-17387 GCA_025399855.1 Forbesichthys papilliferus
CTCTCTCTCTATTCTACCCCTCTCTCTCTCTCTCTCTCCCCCTCTCTCTCTCTCTCTCTCTCTCTCTATTCTACCCCTCTCCCTCTCTCTATCTCTCGAAAAGGACAAGCTAAGACCCTGTGAACGGCTAAAAGCAGAGAATCTTAGCAGCTACATCAAAGGCCACTCTATTTGCACAACAGCTTATACGCACACAACACGTAAATACACATACACACACGTACAGTACACCATCTTACATATTCTATTTTTTTATGTCGGGCAGAACTCTTAGCCTCTTAGACAACTTGCATGCATGTCAAATAGAGGGTGGAGAGCTGACAGGCTCACAAAGCTTATGTCCCCCACACTGGGGAAGGGGAAGACATTCAATACACTATCTCTCTATTGACTTAATGCGTTAAGATAAGCTAACGTCATTTAAGTTGTTCATTTAAGTAAACCTACCTATAAGTTGTTGTGTGACAGGATGCACTACCCACAAAGTAACCTGTCGAACCAAAAAATATATGTTGACAAAAGTACAGTAGGTGTGGAAGAGCATCGTCACTATCACAGACAGGACATAAGGAGGTAGTAGAAGTTTACGTGGACATAAAAGCATTAAATAAACATTAACAGCCTTGACCGCTCTAGTATTACTCTGGTTTAACGTTTCAGCCTAACTCCTTCCCAGTCGGTCTAAAGCCCAACGCACACCGGCGGCGTACAATGCGTGTCAAGTCAGACGCCCCTATTGTTTTCTATGTACAGCCCGCACACCAGCGGCGGCTAGACGCTCTTCGACGCGCATTGACACGCCGCCTAGCTAGACAATACGCCACTGTTCTATTCCCACGCGTTGATGAGTCTGAAAATTGGAGAGAATGTGCGGTTTGGTGTATTCCTTGTTATGCTAATACGCTATCAACAAATTCTTATGTTAGTTAATCTAAAAGGTAGCCTAGCTTCCAACTATGTTGTTGATCTGCTACTATCAAAACAATTACTGCTCAGATCATGAAATTAGCAAAAATGGACAACTACAATAGGCAAGAGACTACTGGCATTTGGTATCGTGACCCGCGCTGTGTGTAATATTCCCTGTTGGCGCACCAAGACGCGGATGGACGCGACGCTTCCTATTGGTGCTGGGTTCATTTAACGCGCATCATATGACACGCACCGCAACGCCGCCTGTGTGCGTTGGGCTTCATCATGGAGTCTGGTGGGAAGGAGTACACTCATCTAAGACTACCCACATCTACAGTTAATCTAAAGTGGCAATATTAGAACCTTGGGTTACTTTGTGCCAAGACAAACAGCAGCCAGCACACATCATTGGCCGCTGTTGCTCTCTCTCTCTCTCTCTCTCACAGTGATGCAGTGTTGCTCTCTCTCTCTCTCTCACAGTGATGCAGTGTTGTGGGAGCGCAAATGTGTGCGGGACTTACAGCAAAGATGAACGTGAGAATGGAGGGGGTGCGCCTAGTGTGTGGGAGAGAGGGATGATGGATGCAAGATGTGTGAAACGAGAAGAGTTCTTCTTAAGCGGGATGAAAGAGCCCGAGCAGTCACATAGAGTTATTGGCCTGAGACTTTGAGGAATATGATAATAATGGCGGAGAATTAAAGTGGCAGAGGTCACCGTGACTTCATCAAAGAGGGGTTTAAAGTGTGGTTTCACCTTTTAAAGTTAAGGTGGAAATTGACTCTAATCTGTCACTGGTCTTTTGTTACTTTAGGAGACTGGAAAGGCTTCATTTCAAGGCCAATTGTTGTTTTTTTTACTTGAAATTCAAGTCAGGCTGGATGGGATCTCAATCAACATCAAGGCCACTGTAGTTAAGGTACACAAAGAAATAGGTTTCGCTGTAAACTTTACCTTACATTCCACTGGCAACCGGCGTCCACTGGCAGCTAGACAGAAACTCTGCTACCACATGTTGGAACTATTACATGATGTCATGGTGGTACAATTTCCCACCACTACTTGCATGTGTTAGAGGAAGTGATGTCACAGGCCCAGTCTGAGCCCTCCAGATGTCTCTCTGATACACCATAGGACATCAAGTAGTACACTGATCAAGAGCAATCGGATCTGTGTACTATGTATTGTGTGTGTGTGTGTGTGTGTGTGTGTGTGTGTGTGTGTGTGTGTGTGTGTGTGTGTGTGTTATTTTAATAAAGTGTATTTCCACACATGCAAGGTGTGAATGTAATTGCCAGTGTACTGTGTGTCATCCAGTCGTTCAACAAACCGTTTCAACTTTGAGACCACGACTTTCAACTTTATGGAAACTACCGATTTAGGCTGTGTCCAGGTTCTGACATACATGTTTGTATAAACAGTGTGGAAGCATCGTCCCACAGCCAGCATATTCGGAGTTCTGCTGCAAAGTGACCACTAAAAGATGAAGCTCTCATCCTAACATTAGTTTATGTATTATTAGAGTACTGTTCATAATTCCACCAGTTTGTTGTAACAACTGACAATCTTGCAACATTAAATAATTTAGCTTTACTTGATTTGGCAGTAAGTTGTTTAGCCTATGTTGATTGAACTAGTAGGTGACGTAAAACTGCGCTGAACCATAACACAAATTAAACATTACGATTATTATGTCCAAAACATAAGCTTTGGGAATTTTTCTCACTGGACCTCATTGATATATTATTTAATACCCCGGTTGTAATGAATTGGCTAACAAACAATCACACTAATTAAACAGCAATTAGTATTTCTGCATTTAAACATGTTGATCTTTGCATGTAATGTCTGTAAAAGCTAAATCAGTTGTTTTGAAGGGAAGGGAGAGAGATGGGAAACAGATATATGATTAAAGTGGATTATTTTGCAAGAGAGAAAGATTAGGGGACGGAGAGGAAATATAGTCCATGCTGCGATCAATGTCTTCTTCTCCCAACGCTCAGCGGGGATTGGTGCTGAGTGGTCTGAAGTGGCTTCCTGCTGTGCAAACCTGAGTGCTTTGACTCCACATAAAATCATTCAATCATAGAGCACCATGTTCTACTAAAAAGCCCCTTATGAGATCATTGCCAAGAATGAACAAACAGTCCCTAATGAAGAGAGCCATTCCAAATAAATACAATTAATGATATAATATGTGGTAATGTCTGTTAAGAACATCCTTAAGTAACACATTGTAGCAGAGTAACATACATAACCTGCAATAAATGCTGCATAAATTACAGTCATCCTACATATAATATGGCAGACTGTCAAACAGTAGACCATTACAGCAGTATCGCAAGTTGTATCTACAAGTATTTGACTTACTCAGGCATGTGTGCCCTAAATCATCTGAACAGTAATACCTCATTTGCTACCGAGATGTAGCCTTGAGCCTGCCAACTTCAAACAAACCAGGGGGCCCTTTACAAATGAGCCCCAACTCTCAATTCTCTTCTCAAATCCCAAACAAAACATCGTTTTTTCCTTCTCTTTGTGGCTCACAGGACCTGGGAACATGAAACTCGAAACTGCCATTATTGACAGTTCCTCCCGTTAGTGCACAGGGAAAAACAAAGTTAGGATAATGATGTAATTCATCATGTAGAAACGGTAACAAGGGGCAGCCCCTATGCAAAGTGATACAGTTGTGTTTGAGGTCTTCATAAAGCACCTGCTTGTTTCGACAACAGAAGGCTGCTTACTTCTGTGAATCTAATGGGTTTTTTTGCTCTTTAAAAAAAGTGTCTTAATGGCCTGAAACTTTGACATGGCTCTGGCAGTTTTCACATCGTTTGATGTCCGTGTTTTGAGACAGGGGCGTGGAATACCATTCCAACCTTCAACTAGATAAAACACTCACGGCTTCTGTGAAAAACGTTGGTGGGGGTTGATCTGCTCCTTATGACGCCACAGGCAATGAAATGCTACACTCTTTATCTGAAGGTTTAAAGACAATGCATAAGCAGCGTTGCAAGGACACAAACAAAGCAAAAAAGTAAGGACATTTCAGTTTGGTGGTAGAGATTATTTCTTTGTTGTAACAATGCTTCTTGGCAATACATCTTATACCATTGATTATTTCCCTTTTAAATGGTGCCACATTTGGTAAGGATTCAGAACATGCATTTGTGGGATGAGCAGCAGAGCTGAGTATGTGGGTTGCCTGTGATATGTTGAGCTGATATGGACACTGTCTGGCACAGTACAGTATGTGTCCCAGGCTCATTCCCCATGTACCCTCATGCAGAATTGAACCAGGCTGCTGTAAGTGAGTCATCAATGTGGCAAAGAGACATACCTCAGTGACCAGCTAGATCTGTGGTCAAAAGGCCTTAATCACCCAAAAAGAACCAGAAATGAAGATCTGGGATCAGCTCAAACGCTATATCATGGTAGACGTTACTGCTTACATCCTATGGATGGCCTACAATTGTGTGGGTTTGTTCTGGAACAACAACGAATACCTTGTCGGTATATTACACTATTTATTTGTCTTTCACTGTTAGATCTGTGGTTCGAGGCGGTGTTATAAAGATAAGAATGTCCTTTTGGGAACTAGCATTTTTGACTTGTTTGAGTATGGTCTCCATTTAATAATTAATTCCTTTTACTTATTTTACTTATTTTACTTACTTATACTAAGTTTTATCCTTTACATATCATCATGTAATTTGTTTTAATGCACTTTTGCTAAACGTATTCCTTTTCCTTCATCATTTAGAATAGTGTTGTTGTGACATTGTCATACACCTTGTTGTGAAATGACAGGGGGAACTGTAGGAAATCAATTATTTTGAATCCACTATTTTAATAATGCCATATGTATTTTATATAATATTTAACACAAGCTGAGCTAATATAACTTGTTCTGTTCAATTATTATTTGTAGTGTATTTATAATTCTACAATATATTTCCATGGCACTTGATGCAGAAAGAAGCAGAGAATAGAGATATTCCAGCTAGAGCAGGTGTGGGGAACTCTGGTCCTAGAGGGCCACTGTCCTGCATGGTGTAGATGTCTCCCTGCTCCAACACACCTGATTCACATGAATGGGTCGTTATCATTCTAACAAGCTATTCATTTGACATTTGAAACCATCGTAATGACATGTACTGTTAAAATCTGTGAAGTAAACAACCATTAGCACTCTCTCCACTGATTCATTGTCTATTAATTATACATTATTTTAAATCTATGAAACATATCTGCAAAAAAAAAAGTAGAATTTTGAACATTGTCGAATTAAGCTTGTGTTCCAACATGCTGTTCTGATTCGATAAAGATGGCCCAATCATCTGCTAGCACTTGTGGTATTTACATTGACTGTGCTTATAGTAGTTTGGTTTAAGACGTTCTATTAATGATTTGATTGACAGCTAATGGTGCTGGTTTTCTGACAAACATCTTCTAACAGTGAGTTTTGCAGGGTGGAACAAACTTCTTAGCAGGCTAATCTAAACAGACAACCTATCCAGTCTTCTGTCTATCGATAGCCATCAAATAGGATTCTTGATAGCATTTTTTAATATATATTCTGTGTTACAACCTGACTCATGGCCCATGACAAAAGGAGACCACACAGACTATATGGTTGGGGGGTTTTATTAAAGAAAATCTAAATAAGGTCTGGTGTGTCTGTCAGTAGATGTCTGTGTGAGTGATCAGTAGCATGAATGAGCGAGTGAGTGCGTGTATAAACACAAAATACGTGTCGATTAAAGTGGTCAGTTGGCAAAAAGAAGCAGAGAGAGACTAAAGATCTTGAAGGTCTTTATAACCACCTGAGCCAGACTGCTCAGGTGTGTAGCATCGCTTAGATCTCAGCTCCACCTCTAAACGTCCTGGATTGGAAGTTGTGCCAACATGGAGGACTGGATGGCCAACCAGGTGGCTGTCACATCTGTTATCCAGGAATACATGAATAATTATTTCAGCATCTCCTGTAGGCCTGTCTTAAATCAAGAGCAGATTGTTTTATTTTATATAATATTAAATTACAAGGTACTACAGCAACAGATCTCTGGTTAACATTGAAACTATTGGACTAAGTCAAAGTGCTGTGTGATGTGTTTCTCCGTGCTAAACTGAGCACTCTTTAGTGCCATTGTGGAGGTGTTTCAAGTATTTCCCAGCGTTAAAGGCGAGGCTTGAATAGCAGGTGGTGTGCTGGCTGGAAGACATGTATCTCCCTGTGGTCTCATTCAGGCCTGAGAGACAGGTGGTCAACCCCTTTAATGTCCATAGGCGTTTAATCAGAGCGTGTGGCTGGAAAACAGGGCATGTGGTTGAATGACCAATGATCCTTTACTGGCAGACCTGTGATACAGTAGGGCTTCTTCTAATGCTGCTGGCTGTTTCATGTGGTTACACCCCATTTACTGTAAATCCCCACTCTGAGGAATGTATGTACAGCGCAGATACACAATCAAGCAGGGTCACGTATTGCAAACATTCTTGTGAATACTCAAACCAGCGTCACCTGTCTGATTGCCTGGCTCTGCGTGACTATTGCTGTCAGCTCAATTTCTAAATTTTACGAGCAACCTCTTTATTTGTGGTGGCCACGAGTCAAAAGTATGGCCACCACAGCGGGAAGACACAAAGTGTTGTTAATGTCGACCACAGCCCTGAGAAACATGTGGTAGAAGAAGAAGAAGAAGAAGTCCAAGCCAATTCAATGCAGCCTCCCTCTCCCTGACTCGGCCTGCCTCTCTTTGCTAAAGGAAAAAATGCTTTCATCTTTTGTTCCCATCCCAACAGTCACCCATTACACTTAGGAGTCCATTAATTAAACACCACTGGAATAATAAACACCATGAAGGGGGTGCTAATCTTTTCAGTATAACAAAATTACTGTAATGATAAAGCTTAGATTGTGAGAGAAGCCAAGCGAATGAGATAGAAGTGGATCGAATTGAACAGAAAGGAGAAAATAATTGTCATAGCAAGGTTGCTCAGTGTCAAATTTAACGACAAGTCCAGAAAAGACAGAATGACATCAAAGGCCACACCCATGGGGTTTTCATCACATAAAAAACTAGCTGTCATCATTGTTAATAAGATTGTCCACAAACTGTTTTATCTTTATCTGAACCAAGTAAAACATTTTCAAATATCCTCTATTATTGTCACCACCATGTATGTGGTGTCAAAATAAATAAACTTTGACATATATTAGAACAAAACCTCAGCGCTTGCTCCAAGGCCAAGGCTGGACATCTGGCAAACATGGCCCAGACAAGAACACCACATTAAGGAACTCTTTTAAAAATAGTAAAATAATATGGGGATGTGTTCTCCCTGTAAATACAGTATAATGTATTCCCTTTGGTGAATGAAATTACATAAGTGTGCGTATTGTACAAACTCACCTCAGGGTGTTTGCTTAAACAAAAGTTATTACTGGGATTTGAAAAAAAAAAGCATAATTTCAACTAGGCTTCATTGGCAAGTATTGCAGCAGTATAGTCCATGTTGGAGTTTAACAGGACAGTCAACATTAATATTTCTCACACTGAATGAATCATGCACGTTGAAGCAAACAAGACGTACGTTATTGTGTCTGTGCTGTGCTGTACATCTTTTTGTACATTTGTATACGCAACTTTTCAGATCATCAAAGGAGCACAGTCCATTCCCATGCTTGTTCCTTTGGTCCTACTATTAAATATAAGAAGATCAGGTTAAGTGATCAAAGACCCGTGGCATCTGGGGCTTAAGTGTTGCTCTATTTCATCAAAGGCCAGAAGTCTTTTTCACCCCACTACTTCAAGGTAACATAAGGCTTACAGGTAATGAATGCGCTTTGCCTTTCCTGTAAATACTGTACGTGTCTTTTCAATAGGAACCAAAAAACGAAAAAGAGGATATAATGACACAAAATGTCAGCTACTTTTCTCACATGCCTCCAGTCGCCAACAACAAAGAAACCTCTTTTATGTACAATAAACAATGCAGCCATCAAAAGACTATCCGGTTGACACTTGGGTTTTCCTCTGACCACAGTTTTGATCAAACAGACAAACACTATATCACTTCACATTGTGTTGCCAGGAACCCACTTCCTCCAGCCCCTGGGTAATTGTTAGACATGTGTCCCTGCAAACCGCAACCTGGGAGCTATCAGTGTCAGCTTCCTGTTAGTGAATAATGTATTCACGGTGCTGTGCGCCGCACATTCTGTAACAGTAAGGGGCATTTCTTTCCTGTGCATACCAGTTTCCTCATAAACCAGGATGAAAGCATCGTGACAAAACAAGCTTATGTAACATAGTAGCTCAAAGTCGGCATTTGTTTGGAACTTTAAAAAAGGTAAATGCAGGTACAGCAAACAGACAAACCATGTCACTGGGGTTGTGCTGAACTCTTTATGGTGTAACTCGCTGTATTTTATGGATGAAACCCTAATAAATCCTTCTCGAGGTGCCAGTGACTGCTCCTCAAAGGGCCTCTTCAGATAAAGCTCTATGATGGGAAAGGGGATTGTTTTACTTCAAGCCATGACTCTGGTTTAGGTTATCTGTCTCCACGCCAGCTATATCTGGACCAGATGGTATGAAAACACTCTCTCTTTCATTCTCTCGATCTCCTATTGGAGTGTTTGCGTGTGCACAAGTGAGAAAGATAGGGAAGCAGCAGGGAATGTACATTGAACACAGAATGTGTCCATATAACATAAGGCGTGCATGTGTGCTTATCTGCCATGAAAGTAGTCTTTGTCCATGCCGAGTCCTGCCACTATAGATGAGGCCCGTATCTATAGATCACTCATAATAAAGTATGCGCGACATGGTGGTACTGTGAGTTGCGTATGTGTGCTTCCACCTAAAGACCCAGTGTTAGCCACATGTTCAGCAAAGCATACCCTGTTTATGGCTTAGGTTTATGGCTTAGACAGGGTTAGTTTTTCTTGAGAACGCTTGCTAACTTGCTAACTCAAATCAAAACAATATCCCTTCACAGCGCCGCCCCATATTGAAATGCATTGTGAAGTAAAGCATAGTACTACGGCTTTGTTTTGATGAGCGGTGCTTGCTTATGTTGCTATTTTATAATCTATAAATCATTTCTGGATATTTTCAGGTAATTACGACGATACAGACATACAGAAATATATAAACTCCTTTGAAAGTGCCATTTTATCCAGTTTTCCTTTTTTTTTTACAATGAAGGTTGGGTAATATTGCTTGTCAACTTCTGTCGAACTGATGAATCGTTGTTCAGTTATTCCCTACACAGATCGCAGTTCCCTTTGATCGCAGCCAACACATTGAAACACATTGCGAAGCCAATGGCATTGTTATGTGACCGCCACTTTGTTTATGTTCACATTTAAGGAACCAGGGCTGTGTAGAAGTACCAGATTATGTTTGCATATTATTTTTTAACACAAACAGAGAATGGTAAGATAGCGACATGCAAGAATATATTTGGTAAAGTTGACAAACCTTGTATTATCTTACAGTTATCTCAAATTAGCTGACTATAGCCTACCTTTTACAGGTAAGTAAGGCTTGGATGCCTATTGTGTATAGACAATCTGAACTGGCACAGGATAACGGAACGCAGGGGATTAAAAAGGGGCAAATAGAACCAACAGGTGAGGGCACAGACAAACGCAGGTGAACACAATATGGGCATAATCAGTGCGTGACAAGTTGTCTCTCCCCTGTAGAGGTGGTCGGTAAAAATGAAGATCCCCTAAAATGTACAATGTAATACTATAATATTAGTCTTCATCCTCTTAATTAGATTGGCCGGCATTATAGGAAAGCATGCCTGTCTGTTTCTATAGACATTGTTGCTGGCCTTAGCTGCTTCCTTTCACTTGGACTTTCCACGACCATCTGGTGACATCACAACCACTATCCAGATGTCCTTTGAAGCTCTGTTGATCCCATTTTGACTTGACAACAAATAACATGCGTTTTTATTACTTGGGAAACATTTTCCATTTTTTCCATAATCCTTTCATGTTCAGCAGTAGCTTGAGCTATGAGCTGCCTCTCCATTCTCTCTTTCTCTCTTTCCTACTGTCCCACATCCCTCTTGCCTTCCATCTAATCCAAGAAGAAAAGGAGTTGAACGTTCACTCCAAACTGTGGATTTGTAAATAGCCGGCGCCACATCTAAGGGGACAGACAGAGAATTAGCGAGGCAACTCAACTTGGGAAAGGGAAAGAGGCAAACACATCACATTGTTCAAGTTGAGGCCCCTTAACTTGAATTCTCTAAGGAGACACACACTAGAGACAATTACAGGGAGCAGGGTACACTTTGTTGAAGGGCCGAGACTAAACACTAAAAGTCATGCTTCATTTCCATCACGCTTGAGTAAAAGTTGTTTTATCCATAAAGGATTCCCAAATGCTAATAGCTGTTGGGTCAATAAGGACGACACCAACAATAATCATTCATGTTAAATAAGCGTTTCAATTTGGCCTTGATTGGCTTATACAGAATGGGTGAAAATTACCCACAGTCATCACGTCAACTCGAGCCTGTCTCTTTCATGTGGCCGATGCAGGCTTCCTCTGCGAGAAGCCGTCCTGACTGACACCATGGTCCGGTTAGCGAGCCGCAGACAATACCGAGGCGCAGTGCCATCTCCAGCTGTTTCCTCTCAACAAAGGCCCTCATTGAAGTAGATTTGCTTTATTTATTCCGCTTTTACAAGGCTGACATGAAAGGACGAGCTGTTTATGTGTGTTCATTGTGGGCCGAGTCCCCAATACGAACCTCACAGGGACTTCCTCTGAGAATTAAAATGCTGACGTGCCGTGCAGTATGTTTCACGGCTGCAACAATGGAGGTGTGAGACGATGACTTGCTTTGCAGAGGTCAGTGTTTATGATCATATTCACACATGATTTTGCTTGCGTGATCCCAACACCTCTATTAAAAGACCACTGTTTGGATCCTCGCAGGGATAAGAAAAACAAACTAGTGTTTATCCCACCACCCAAGACAAAATACATCCCATAATCCCCTACTGTTTCCGTTTTCCCTACAGTGTGTAACTGTGTGCTAGACACTGGTTATGTTTGACCTAATAAAGAACCAGATGTAGTTCGGTTGATAAAGGTGTATCATTTGCTGATATACAATACATTGTGTTGGCCAGCTACTTAACATATTGATTCTCAGTATGATGTTTCCATCAGTTCCATGCGCACTGCCATATCTGCACCAACCACATCCCTCCCGCACTCACTTGAAAAGCTTGGCCATATCCCACGAACCTCCCTGCAGAGACCGTCAAATCCTCACGCCTGCAGCCGATTAAGGAGAGAGATTAGACCTGCCATGAGAAACCAGGACATGGTGGAGGTGTGGGTACTGGACGAGTGGAATGAATAAAATACGAGTGCAAGCCAAATCAGGCCTGCTATGGGTGTATCCACCATCAACAGCAAAACGGTTGGAGCTCCCGCTGATAAAGATGCAAGGATGGACTGTATAGCTAGAAGGGAAAAAAACAACTGCTGAACCATTATGTTTACACAAGGCCCCACCCTGCCACCAACTGCCCAGATGTTATCAAAAACCAACCCTCGTTGTTTTTTTTTACTTACCTTCGTCTCTTCCTTTGGGGTGGGAAGGGCTCTTTCATGCTGAACTTATGCTGGTGTTCTCCTGTTTAAACTGATTAAATAGCCAGGATGTAGACGTCCCCTTATTTATTCACTTGCTTGTGTGAGTGAGAATAGGTTGAAACATTCAGTAGTAGACAGACAGACAAAAAACACTGTAGGTTCAGTGGCTGCTCTCTCTAATGTTGGCAAACAAGCATTTCCCTAATATGACCACCAGTGGGCAGTAAAGATAATGCTTTTTACAACAACGTTTCGCAGCAGGACATTTAACAACAGGTGGCAATACTTAGGTATGGCTGACAATAAGCCTGTTTTGGTGAGATTTATTTTGTGTTTTAGTCACCTGTATTAAAGATGGGCAGATAGACCATTTTCCACTCTATCGTGGATGATTTACATTATTAAGCTGTTCTCACAGGAAAGCAACGTAATGCTTGACATTTTGTTTAAAAGACTTGATGACAAATGAAAAGAGCAGAACAACACAGAAATGGTCAGTTAACTATGAACTGTTTTGTTAAAGTGTTCTTAATTCCTTCTTGTGTTCTGTCTTCATGTTTAATTGTATTATAGACTTATATCAGCTTCCAATCAAGAGCAGACCACCATCTAGTGGCTAAATCTGAAACCTGAACGGTTTTCCAAAATGTCAATTGCACTTTGCAGACCGTAAATTAATGCTGGGGTAGCTTACATGCAAAACAAATAACTCCCAGACAATCATTTAAAAGTTTTCTAGGGTCTATCTATCTATCTATCTATTTATCTATCTATCTATCTATCTATCTATCTATCTATCTGTATACACACACATTAAAGCAAATTACTAAATTAATTCAGCTTTCTTTCTGAAAACCTGGAGAATCTATACTTAATACAAGGAATCATTGAATGGATTTTGGCTTCAGAGGCTAGTTCAGTTTGCTTTGAAAATCTGGTTGTTGTTGTTTTTTATCATCATGACAGAAGAGGCTACTGAAGCAAGGGAGAAATGCGGAAAAGGGGCTGTTTGGCATCTGTAGCATATTTCAAAGCCCCCCCCCGCCCCTCCCCCTCCAAAAAAAGACTGCGAAATCTGAGATGAAACCAGTTAATAAAGCGCCACACACCAATAAATAATGCAACAAGAGGAAACAACATGAAAGATCTTTTCATCTCCCTATGAAGAATGAGGGACTTAAAAGGGAGAGGAAGTAATGAGAATATGTGTATGCTCAGCTCTGTAGTTGGTACAATTGTTTGTTGGACTTCTCTTTGAAAGTGGGGAACGTTTGGTCAGGAGGAGAAACGGAGCCTTCAGTGTCACAGTGTTGAGGGAATGCTCAATTAAGCATGAGACAGAAAACGAAAGGTTGTGCCACGTGTTGAGAAACCTGGAGCCGTGACTAATGTAATGAACATGCACTTCTGTACGTCTGTTTTATGTAAGCCTACAGCACAAACGCTTTTAACACACACGGACGCACGCACACATCTTCAGCGTGCAATATATATTGTATCTATTTGTGTCTGGTATGTGTTATGGATATCTTGATACATCCGGTAGCTGTGTTTAATGTGTCACGCTGACGTTTGCTATTTATTGCCACATACATAGAATATACAATACATTTTACTGGAACCACAATCTACCTCACTCAGCCAAAATAGTCAGTGCCACCATCTGAGGGCCAAGGACAAAGATCAAACTAACCACAAACTGAGGGTCGAATCAACAAAAGCTTTCCTCTGATGAATTTGATGAGACATGCAAGCACAGAGGTTTGGATTTCCTGGCAGGTATGCGGGACATTCATAGTGACTTGATGTGGACAGCATGGTCTTGGTGTGGGCAAAAATAGGCTATTGGAATAGTAACGGAACATGGGTGTGTCTTAAAGTAGCCTGTAGTTAATTAAGGCAAATACATACACCGTAGATTTAAAAGATATATCCTACATGTGTTCACGACGTGTGTACACAGTATATGGCTATGGAAATGCCACAGTTGTGCAATGCTGACATCTTGTGACTACGTATGTCAACTGCCGTCCTAAATACGGGTAAATGGTATGGAGGCTACACTCTCATCAGAAATGGCTATACCGCACCCGCATTACAGTAGCCTCGATACTGTACATTATTAACTCTGAGACTACAAGGACACTTTCACTGATTTGATAGATTATCTCCAACCCTACGGATTAATGTGTGCAGACAGAATAAACCCAAGCAAGTGAAATGTTTAAAAGGAAAAACATTTCAACAAAAGCTATTTTGTGTATGTATTTTTACTTATAGAGTTTTAAACTTAGTCAAGTCATGGAGGAATAGAAATATGTGTTTAAAATAAAACTATAAACTATTTTACCATCCTAAAAATCCACAAAAAGTAATAGACGTTCATCATTTTATTGCATTTTAAAAGCAGTTAAGATAGAGTTAAGATAAGAGTTACATTTCTCTGAAATATTTAGCTGATATCAGCAACATAAAACACTCAGTAGGCCTATATGTGAGCACACTGTGAGAAAGAAAATTATGCTGCAGGTCTGAATTCTGGGTCTTCATAATATGTTGAATGATATCCCTATCACATTTCTCTGCCGAAGTTAATTATCACTTCTACTTCTAACAAGCAATCATATGATTTAATCATGCTATTTAGATTCCACGTTATCTTATGGTTACACACTAATTATCTGTCATGGTCTATAGACCCCATAAAATAGCCTTGGCCACCCTCTGGCCACCCCATAGTTAACTCTAGTTCTGCCTCTGGCTGTATTGTAAGTATTTGCTAACCAAGGATACAGTTCTAAACTCTATTTTTCCTGTGGTCTGCAGTACCGCAACGTGGCCAGTAGACGGTGACTCCCGCAAACAATATACCGTATTAAATCCGTAAGTCACATGACAATAACATGACAATTGAATAACAATAATCATGTTATTCAATTTTCAACGATACCCCGCACCTCCGAGCTATAGGAAACACATCATCATAGAAGAAAATACACTACGGGCAATAGAATTGCATGGAGGTCACTAAATGTTTAGTTGTCCCCTCCCACACAGTTTGACTGCTCACTTGACTTTCCAATTAAGACCATTGTGCTGAAGTGATTTGCCGTATTTCAAATTTTAACGGTGACCCTGCTTTATCATTAAAATTCAAACTAGATTAGAGTTTCCCATGCTGTGTCGTAGGATATATAGAGTGAGAGAGGGAGGGGGTGTGTTGTGTGGAGCGGGTGGAAGTGGAGTGTGTTGAGTGAGAGAAGATTTTCGTCATTTCAACAGCGTGCGGCGTGCGTCTCCTCCTTCTCCGTCTTCAGCATCCTCACCTGCCTCGCCGGGACTGTATCGTTATACAGGGTATATCGGTATACAAGCAGGTCGTTCACTACGCGGTCCAAGCGCTATGGATGAGTGATACATCAGGTTTCCACGTATGTGGCACTGGCATGTGTCTGTCAGTCTTTTTACACCGTTATACTGTCTTGAAAACAAGTTGTCTCACAGCCAACACGACCGGGACTGCATGCTCCTCTGTGCAGGCAGAAGCGGATTACAGAAGAGTTAACGGTAAGGTCTCTTAACGTCGTAGCCTATTGCAGTGATCACCACAGACCTAACAAGCCAAAAATAGAATCCTGACAATCAAAATTGTTCTGTTAGCCCATGCCCTCGTGGCCTGAAAAAAGGAGTTCACAAATGTTGTTCATCCACACGAATTAAAGGCTGAAAATAGTTACAAATGCACTGTAAGCCTGCTGAAGTCTTATATGTCAAATATCTTACAGTATAAGCTTATGGTGCTCTGTCAAGTGATGCAATTTCAATATCTGTCACTGTACATCAGTTTCTATGCAATTGTATGATCTATTTTTGCCTTACATGTTGTCTATCTTTTAGTTTGCAATGCCAGTAGTGTAAACAAGCTCATCTACAGATGACAATGGTCACAGCTTCTTTCCTTTATGCTGAACAGGAATTTGCAGGCTTTAGTTTGAATGGCTTCATATGTTCATTCCATCCAGTCCATATAATTATATATACAACTCAGTCACAAAGAAAATATTTGCCAGGAGCTGCTTCAAAAATAGTTTGGCTTTGGCCGACACTCTGCAGTATTAGCATACTGCAAAGTATCAGCCAGTGGATGTAGGGGATGTTCTGTCTGTAGCCCGGGCCACTGGTTCTTTTGACAACGAATGGCCAAGTCATTTGATGTAAAAACACGGTCTACATATCAAACATTTGATGGATTGACTAGTATTGTGTATAGAATCACAACTCAATATAGCAATACTCTGGCTTCTCATATCACTTCACATACTATTCAGAATATGAATAGATAGAGCATTTAAAATTATAACTGATCTATTTGATCTATCAGAGGAATTATTATATGTACTTACTTACCTATGCACAGTACTGAGTGTGTGTGTGTGTGTGTGCGTGCGCGCACGTGTGTGTGTGTATGTATGTGTGTGGGCATGTGTGTGTGCGAGTGTGTGCGTGCATATGCGCGCAGATGTAAATAGGCTTTTGGCCATGTGTGCATGAATGTATGTTTGTGATTGTGTTGTAGAGCACACGTGTGTATATGTTTGTGTTTGTGTCGTATCATTGTGTGTGTGTCGTGTATTCACATAGCCCTTAATCACATTGCAGTCTTAAAGGGCTTTACAGCCTACATTTCACATGGAAACAAACAACACCCCCTTAACCTGCTCCTCCCCCTGGGAAAGGAAACACGTTCAAAAAACACATGGGAGGAAAAAAAGGGAAGAAACCTTGTGAAGGGACCACAGAGGGAGGAATCCACCCCTCCAGGTCAGTTGAGATGCAATAGGTGATGGTAGGCAAACAACACTTAGCATTAATACTTTGTATGTAATACTATTTTCACATCATGCCACACTTAAGAACTTCCACATCGGAATGATTTCAAAGCATTTAGCAATTTGTGAAATAAGAGGGGTCTGTCAATTGTGGCATTAACAGACGCCACAAAAGTCCCAGTTCAGAGTAAGGGATGCTGTCAGTCGCCACTTGAGCCTCAGGTCCAAGGAAATATCCAATAGCACTAGACACTACCAGGACCGCTCAACAACCATAGCATGTGTCTGAATTGGGGACTTGGCTTCTGCAGTAATAGCCACCGCCATCAATACATGACCATGTCAGCATCACCTCGTTACAACACTCCTCCACCGAGCAGGAGATGACCAACATTCATCCATTTGGCTCTGCACCCAGTTATCTTTCCCAGTGCAGGGAACATCGTCATCGACACGCTATCCTTACCAAGGCAGCAACTTCCCCCAATTACATCACCATTCTGGGGCCGCATCATCCACACAGCCTGCTGGATCCTGACAGCATCTCCCATCCACCACAATCAGAGAAAAAGAAAGAGAAACGAGGGCCACACACAAAGTCGACACATAGGAGCCTAATGTATAGACATTTTGGTCACTAAACAGAGGGGAACATTGTCTAACTAAATGTCTCACTGTACAAATAGGTGTTTAAAGATTTTAAAGGTAGAAACTGTACTAGCACCTTGAACATCAGCTGGTATGGAGTTCCACAATAGTGGGGCCCTATGTGAAAATGCTCTAAATCCTGCAGACTTCTTTTTATCATTAGGGATGGATAGCAAGCCAGCATTTTGTGAGCGTAGGGCTCGGGATGGAACATGTAGTATCAATAGGTCAGATAAATATGAAGGTACCAGTCCATGCAATGCTTTATAAGTGAACAATTGAATTTTAAAATCACATCTCTGATAAACTGGCAGCCAATGAAGTTCAGCAAGGATTGGAGTAATGTGATCAAATTTT
>JAODOY010060404.1:0-17387 GCA_025399855.1 Forbesichthys papilliferus
ATAGGCTGGTCATCTCTGTACACCCCTGTAGGCTGGTCATCTCTGTATAGGCTGGTCATCTCTGTACACCCCTGTAGAGCTGGTCATCTCTGTATAGGCTGGTCATCTCTGTACACCCCTGTAGAGCTGGTCCTCTCTGTATAGGCTGGTCATCTCTGTATAGGCTGGTCATCTCTGTACATCCCTATAGGGCTGGTCATCTCTGTATAGGCTGGTCATCTCTGTACATCCCTATAGGGCTGGTCATCTCTGTACACCCCTGTAGGGCTGGTCATCTCCGCAGGCTTTACTGGTTGCTATTCATCTAAAACGCACTCCTCGGTCTGACTCCACCCCATCTCAGGCACTTATTGCAACACTATTATAACACCTGTTCTGCTAATCAAATTCTATTAAATACATCCAAAGCCCCTACAATCTTTGGTCGCCCTTCATTTCAATTTGCTGCAGCTAATGACTAGAATAATATGCACATATCTATCTAACTCAGCATCCCCATCGCAAACACCTAATCACCGTCACAGAAACTGTGCTGTGTGATGTGTCGTGGTCAATGCTGTAATGTTCTCCTGGTTCACGTACAGGGATCTACGCTCCTTGCCTTTGCTCTGGTCTATTTGCTGTTATAACATGTTGACTGTGGTTTTCTGTGGTGCTCGTTTTAAATATGTGTTCCTCCTTGTTCTCTCCTTCCCCACGAGAGTAATGAGTCTCTTGTTAGGCCTTCGTGCTAGGCTACACATCAAGGCGCGCATGCACACACGTGTGAACATATTACATGACTCATAATCAGTTAAATTTGACCTGATCCCAGACACACCAGCAATGTGTCTCTAAACACAAACACAGATTAAACACTGTAACTATGTGTGTGTGCGCGCATGTGTGTGTAACTTTGTGTGTGTATGTGTGCGCGCGCGCATGTATGCATGCATGTATGTGTTTGAGCAGTGTGGGAGAGAGATGACAGATTTAAAAATAAATTTGCTAATAAGGTTTACTTACTGTACGTCTAGATGCATTCATAAACATGTTATGGTAGGAGAACTACAATGGTGATTTAGTGAATGTCATTTCTTCTTGTTGGTATTTACATATTTTTCCATATGGCACAGCCAATATATTTCCAAGATGCATTGTATTTGGCGACTAGGGGACATGATCCCGACGTGACTGAAATAGTCATCAGGATGTTTCAGAAATATCAGTCTTCCTGGATGCAGAAAACCATATGTTTGCACGAAAGCCCGCTGAGCTGAAGCCAGACCTGCGGTGCCATTCCCAAATTGTGTTATGATTGTTTTAGCCACACATAACGGGCTTCGAACCAGCAACCACAAGGCACTGCACTCTCCACCCACTTCCTGCTCCTGGCTCACTTCTCAGCTCCTCGGGAGCTTGCTTTCTTTCTGACGCAGCCCTCCATCCATACGCCAAACCATGAAAATGTTAAACTGTACAAACAGCCTGCATATATTGCAGGAAATGGAGTTCCAACACAGAGCTGTCCACTGCCTGGAGGACATTCTTACCGTGTGCATCCCATCGTTATGTTATTTTAATTTGACGTTGTATCCATGTGGAAACACTCACATGGATACATCATATCAACTCTTTCCAAATTGATCCAGTGTTTATTTATTTATATTTCTGAAATTAGCTTTGTTTTCTTGACAGTGACACCATGTTGACTGTGTAAAACCACATGCGTTTACTAAGTTAAACAGTTACCGTTAAATCAAATAACAGTAATTGTTTATCACTTTCAGTTAACGTCACATATAAACTACGCTCATAGCTTCCAGAAAGACACATTACGGCGACCGGACTCAAGCACTCCAGACTGATTCTCGTGGCAAAGTAAAACTGAAGCTCGCCACATCAGAATTGTCTCATAAGGTTAGCAACAGCAGACAGGAGACATTTTATTTACAAGCGCAAAGTCATGCAAGGATGAAGTTGCTTCTGACTTCAACTGTCGACTACTGTCAGAGAGAAAGCTAGTAGTAAAAGCCTGAAACCTTCAGGGTTCAGATGCTCGATAGATAATCTGTAAAATATTGATGGCCCTGCACTTTATAAGACATTAAAAAAAATAACTAATAGGTTTTCAACATTAGACCTTTGGCGCCATAAATGACAGGTCTGTGATGTCATTGGTGGACAGTGAATGTGCATTCCACATGGTGTGGATATGAACACAACCGGCGGTTGTTCTTGAGGGCAAGTAAAGATGTCCTTGAATTTCATCTGAAACCATATGTTTCTAAAAGGGACGTAAACTGTCATTAGACCACAAGGTCATGTGTATAAGGTGATCTGCTTTCCCTCTGACTGGATAATGGACAGTTACTAACATTAACTGTATTTTCCTATACTTTCCATTACTACCAACTGGATGACCTCAGCCATAGCTATTCAACAGCAAGGACACTGTAGATAACTGACACTCAAGTTCTGTACAATACCTGAAACATTCATATAGCAGCAAACAAAAACTATGTTCCATCATGTAAAGATATAGTGTAATGGTCTCCTGAGCAGGGAATGACATCACACTCCTGTGTGTCTTGTAACATGAGCAAACTATTCTTTGTTTAGAGCCGGCCAGCCGCACGAGCATGTTAGTGCGTGTGTGCGCGTGTACGACAACATTTGTTTTGGTCTGAGATACTTGTGCTGTAGTGTGACACCTAGTGGCAGAACAGATACACAATTCCCTGATTTAGACAGATCTGTTCAGTCACCGATTTATTTTCACTCAGAAAGCACAATAAAAGGCACAAAAGCTTGACACTGCAGCGGTACTGAGAAGGTACAAAGAATGGTTCAAAGGTTTATGGGGTATGACTTGTAAAATGTACTTAGTATCCAATAGAAATGTGATTGTACCTTTCAGTACATTTCTGAAATGTCTCCTTTAAAATATACATGAAGACATTCTTGAGAACGCTCGCTAAATGTGAACTCAAAACAAAAACACCTCTCCCTACAGTGCCATAGGGTGCTCCCTCAGAAGCCCCGCCCCCCCACACATGGGAAATGCACTAGGATAGTGTTGTGTGTTCCCATTTACAGAGACAGGGCTGTGCAGAATACCTTGTTTTCAGCACGCACACAGAAGCTAGCGGGCTGCGTGGAGATATTTGGAGAATTTGACAAAAGGGCCATTAGTGTACAATCGCTGACTACACCTTTAAAGTACATTTAAATTTTTTAAACATTTTAAACATTTTACTGTAAATGTTTTTCTAAGCGCATTTATAATTTGCTATTTTACACATTGTAGAGTAAAGTGCCCATCTGTGTGCATTATGGGTAATGGAGTGTTTGTTGACCTGACTGACCACAGTGGTTGGTGGATGGCGCCTCGCCAGGCCACAGTCAGTGAGGGTGAAGCATGCGTGTGTGTGTGTGTGTCTGCGGCCCGGGCCTGGATGGTGTCCCAGGCTGCCCACGGGCATCCCCACCCGGCCAGAACACCACCGGGTGGGCATACCATGTGGCAGACACACCAGCCACATTCACCAGGCTTGATCTATTAAGGGCACATGAAAAATGACCCAAAGCTCCAGATGCATCTATTAAAAGGTACGCTAGTCAGTAATTCTGGAGAAAACTTGGTGATATTTGATCTCGGTCAAAACGAAAACACCTCTCCCTTCAATGCAAGGGCTGTGTAGGAACACCAGATTATTTCTGCAGTGTGCGCACAAAACAGGCTGCTAGCAGACCGCGATTAGATATTCAGTGAATTTGACAATTGTATTAGCGTACAATTGCTGACTTTTTTATTTGATGTTGATGATAATTTTGTTCTTCTGCTATTATTCCAGATGCTGCATCCACATGGAACACTGTACTGTAGATAGCAAACACTTTCTGGACGGCACGGCAGAAATGTCAGCCAGAATATCGGGACTGCAAAATCTAAATGCAAATGGTTGAAAAGCTATAGCCTAACTGGTAGCCTACTGTGCTGTACAGTACTTCCCTCAGCCGTCCGTCCAAACAAATAGGTGTTACTGACTGAATAGTTTCAACTTTATTCTGATATTTCTCATTATTTGAAAATTTAACAAACTTAAACAAAAGTGACCACATTATTTATTTAACAATAGGATTAACTATCAACACTACTGTTGACATGCTTTCTAGGAAAGATGGCGTGGATGTAATTGCCCAGCAATAGGGTACTTTTTTTTTAATAATGTTTTTATTTTAATTCAATACCGGTACTATATGAGTAACTTACACAAACTGGTAGCGACATCCTGCAGTTTTATGTTTTTCCCCCATTGCTCTTAAAAACACTATGTTAAATGTATTGATGTTATGGTCCGCCGTCCGACACAGACCTGCCCTTGGGCGTGGCTAACTCTTCTGGTGAAGGGTCAGTTCCATCAGGGGTAAATGAAAGTTTAAATCAAATCACACACCCCCCCCCCCCCTCCCCACACACACGAGATGGCCTTGATGTGACCCTGACCTCTGCACTCCAGCGTGGCCGGGTCGTAGTCCAGGCCTGTCTTGCAGTAGCACTCGTAGCTCCCGGGCATATCCAGGCAGTATCCGCCTTTACACACCTCCTTGCCAAACAGCGCACACTCATCTGCGTCTGAGGAGGGCAGGAGAACACAAGCGTCGGTCAGTCTGTGCTGTTACCATGGATGTGGTGTGGGCGTGGTTTAGCTCTGCCTGTGAGCCAATCATTGTCTAGGTGCATCTCCCCGCTGGCTATAAAAGTATATTTTCGTCACTTCCGTCACAATAATTACTTTTAGCCTGGATGCTATTGCTGTCTGGGAGCGAGAGAATGTGAGGGTTGAGTGAGGTTCACGGGCACAGGCGTGGGTAATGGGAAATCGCCCGTTCCCTTTAAAAAGCCGGCCGGAAGAGCAGCCGATTCGTATGGGAAAGTGGAAGTAACCCGCGGAACCTTCTAGACGCGCTGAAACTGCTCTGCTGAATAGCCTACCCTGATCAAATCAATTATGAGATGGACAAATAAACGGCTCAAACATACAGTAGTCTCCCAAACACAACTCCGTATGAGAATCGGCCTTTAAAGGTGTAGTCCGCTATTGCAAACTAAATGTAAGCTAATATACATGAGCGAAGACCAATGCTCATACACAGTTTTGGTCTGGACAGTGTTTGACAAATGTGTCTTCCTAATATTGATGGACTAGCTAACTGAACAACCGTAGCAATTTATACCCAATGTTTGATTGTTAGACAAGATGGAATTAATCTGGTTTGCCCACTACATCCGAGATAACTCAAATTCTGGATAACATTAGCTGCTGTGAGCATATACACTAGCGTTGCGTGTTGGAGATGTTTTTCGTAAGAGTGCAAAGTACCTTTGTAGTCATCCGCAGTGAGAATACCGTAGGCAGTGTCTCCGTTAGGAATATACCCTCTCCCGGACGGACACATCTGGTTGAACTGGTCTGGAAGGAGGAGGTAGATAATGCTACATGTTTAGCACATAGTAACAGTGCTAGTCATGGGTTTGCATGATTCTAGTATTAGTATATTTAAATGTTACTGCTCAGGATGGAAGGTGACATGATGTACTGAATGTTTGCAGAAAATGTGTTTATGCCAGAGCACAGATGGCATTACATCCACTAGTCACTTCATATCATGTGTTTTATCTATATATCTACAGTATATATTTATGGGAGTGTTGTCTACAGTAGCCTATACATGTATAATTGTTTTCTCTGAAAATCTACGGTAGCCTTTATATTACTAATTGACTGTTCTGATTACAGTATACATAGGTGTGTTCTGTGCATACGGTATCTCTATATGCTGCTCCATATGATGGAGCAAAGTAGCATCATCACTGGCCACTGAATTTTGAACAAAATTGAAGTGAGACAACTGGACCCTGAGCTGAAGTATCTATCGTCGCAAGCTTCAGTTTAACTTCCCCCGAGAATCATTCTGGAGAGCCTAGACATCGTTGCGAATGTGTCCGAGTAGCAACTGAGCCTACCGATCAGCGTCGTATCGATAGCTATGGGCGTGGTTTAGGTTTGCAGTGAAAACAATGAGATGGTTCATCCAATCAACTGCCAAGCATTTTTTTGAAAGTCACTGCCCTTTTCATATAGTTTAGATGGACCTGCAACAAACAATCCATCTTGCATGTCAGGTTAAATAAATGCACCTAAAATTTTTTAAAAAAATGGTTAATTAATTCCCCCCCCCCCCCCCCAACCCCCAACCTCTACCCTGCTCACACCCCTTCCCCCCGCCCCTGCTCACCGGTGCCGTTAACCGGGCATGGGTGCACCTCGCAGTTGTCCCCCCAGCCGGCGCCCAGCGTACAGCAACACTCCTCCAGTGTGACATGGCTGGTCAACACGCTCTCGCACAGGTTCTCATCGCTCAGGCGGAAATAGCATTCCTTGCGCTCCGCCGCTGCCGAGCCGGGAGGGGCTGAAAATGGAGGGAAAAGTGCCATGTTTATAGATGAGGTGCGGAAAATGGAGGGAACGACATACGAGGAGGAGGGAAAAATCACATGAGGGATGTGGAACATTTATAATATATCATTTTTGTTAATGTATTGCTTTCTGCTAATGTTATAAACAAAATCTGAATGACCTGCCAGCATTCAAACAACAGGTTTTACAATAGGCTGTAGTCACTAGGGGGCAGTGTTGTAGCATTTAGAATATGGCTATACTAGAGACCATCAGCAACGGCTATACCTGCAGATCCTGTGTGTGTGTGTGTGTGTCACGTTAATCCTAATTCCTCTTTTTTATAAAACGACACTTCTGACTACATATGGTGGTTGTTAATGTGAACCAACTGGCATATTTAGTAGTTACATTATTCCTCCTCATAGCACAGAAAAAGCCCTTAGAATTCCCCACTGCTCTTAAAGTAAATTAAATCGAAGCCAGTCAAACAAGATACCGTGCAATTTATTTCTGTGAAACAATCTTGTCAGTGCACACACAGTTACAGTAAGTGTGTTCTGTTGTCTTATTTTCTCACCTAGGATTATTAAATCATAATTTTTCTTATAATCTGCATTTTAATTGGGTTATTTATGGGACATAATATTCTTCGGAAACTTTGATGGTGATGTGTAGTGCATGACCCTTATGACTCCCCCCAGTGGACGTGGTGTGTAGTGCAGGAAGAGCATGACTTCCCCAAGTGGACGTGTTGTGTAGTGCAGGAAGAGCATCACTGCCCCCAGTGGACATGTTGTATAGTGCAGGAAGAGCATGACTCCCCCCAGTGGACATGTTGTGTAGTGCAGGAAGAGCATGACTCCCCCCAGTGGACATGTTGTATAGTGCAGGAAGAGCATGACTGCCCCCAGTGGACGTGTTGTATAGTGCAGGAAGAGCATGACTCCCCCCAGTGGACGTGTTGTATAGTGCAGGAAGAGCATGACTCCCCCCAGTGGACGTGTTGTGTAGTGCAGGAAGAGCATGACTGCCCCCAGTGGACGTGTTGTGTAGTGCAGGAAGAGCATGACTCCCCCAAGTGGACGTGTTGTGTAGTGCAGGACCCTTATGACTCCCCCAGTGGAGGCGTAGTGCAGTGCAGACAGAGCGTGACTGCCCCCCAGTGGAGGCAAGGTGTAGTGCAGAGCCTCACCTGTAGGCAGGTAGCCACAGCTGGCGGTCATGTGGTTGTACTCCTGCCCCCCGGGACACGTGCACAGGAAAGAGCCGTCCACGTTCTCGCACTGCGCTGCGCCGCACACGCCGCTCAGCAGCTCACACTCGTTCACATCTGTGTGTGTGTGTGTGGGGGGGGGGGGGGGGGCCGGGATTTCATCTGGTAGTTTACAGACTATCAGCATCAACACTGTCATCGTATGCAAGTGTGGATGCGACAAGTGTGGTATTGGTCCCGCCCCTTCTCTGCTGCGATTGGACGGCCGGGTAAATGGTGACAGTGATGGGCGCTGCGTTTCGCTCACAGGTTAACATTCCAGCTGTACGCAAACTCCAGACGACGGGAGGAAAACGTGAAAACGCCTTAACGTGTGCATCCATGTGAGCGACCGCCCAGCGGGGAGACGCCATCTTGGCTCCTGCCGTTGTGACGCCTCACACCGCCTCATGAGACCATCCTGATCTCGCGAGCTCCCATTTCGTTTCACCGCGAGTTATCACTCTGGAACCCCTCATTTCAAACAAAGGTGGGGCTAATACACTTCTATCAAGTGTCCTTACTCACAATAAAGACTCACCTAAGTGTTTGTGTGGAAAAGCGAAACGTAAAATTACGACGTATGCTGTTACCGACATTTTGGGGGAGAAACTCCAGGGTGGCCGCTGATTGGCCCAACTGGTTTCTACACGCACGACAAACACTTGTTGAGTTCCAGACGGATATTCCCTTTAAATATATATATATATATATATAGACTTAAACAGTATATTGTCTTTTTAATACTGCAGCCTGGTGGAGACTACAGAAGGCTCAGATGGAAAGGTCAGGATTGGTATTCCAGGTGAGAAGAGACGTTGATGGCACACTGCCCAGAGAACCCTTCATATGAGTGAACTGTCATTCAGCAGGTCCAGAAGCAGGTTCAGAACGTCCGAGCCAAACCGCTAGCAATTAGTTAATTCAGACACACACACACAAACTCACGTGCGCGCTCACACACACGCACTCACTCACAAACTCACGTGCGCGCTCACACACGCACTCACACACACTCTTGTGCGTGCTCACACACACACGCGCACGCACGCAAACTCACGTACACGCTCACACACACGTGCACACCAACCTACCGACACAAAAAGGGTCATGCTGGGACTCTTGGTAGCCCATGTCACACAAACACTGGTAGGACCCCTCTGTGTTCTCACAGACGCTGTTGGGGCCACACATGGGCGAGCTGACGGCACACTCGTCAATGTCTGGGGATTACAACAGAGGCTAATGTACCTGCGCTACTCATTATGAGTACATGCTGCAATGACTGTATGGTATGCTAACTGCTCACACAGAGTTGATTATGGTGCTGCTATGTACAGTAGCCTACCATGTACTGTAGCGATACAAATCGCTATGTTCTTGTATGTAAAACACTACTTTTTTGTTTTTGTAGTTTCAAACATTACTTGTGATCTGGGTGTGAATTAAAAGCAGGGTCAGCCATTCTTAAAAACACTTGCTAACGTCAAACTCAAATCAAAACACGATCCCTTCATGGCTCTCTGCAACACCGCCCCACACATCAAAACTCATTGTGAGGCCCGGTGTAATGCTCCGGCTTTGTTTATGTAAGCGGTGTTTACCACTTTGTTTATGTTCCTATTTACGGAGCCAGGGCTGTGTAGAAGTGTCCAACATGCACAGAGAACAGTAAACTAGCGAAATGCCAAGAGATAAAAAGTGTATTAGCTTACAATTAACTTACAATAGCTGACTATACCTTAAAATCACTCGTTTTCGAATAAACATAGATAGTATACTGTACTGTACAGGGTCCACAAGCCTGGTAACGCCTGCAGATAACACCTTAAGTAGACAAAGTGCATAGAATAGAGGTCCTCGACATTGAGCCCAGGGGAAGGTTCATAAGAAATAGCCTCTTTGTTAATATTTAAATATAGTTTCTATCTTTTACTTATTTAAGTGTTTTTGTTGTCGTTATATATCTAAGTTATATAAGATATCTATACAAGATATCTGCAGATATCTATATAAGATATCTGCAGATATCTTGCCTTATGTGTGACTACATTTATAGATCAGAACTAAATGGTTTCCAGAGTTTGTGTGTGTGTTTTGCATCTACTTTAATGACATCCGTTTGGTTGGTTTATTCCTCCATTTCACACCATGTGCACCAGTCCTCCCCGCAGCAGTTAATGTTAACCTCATGCCACTTTCATAATCTTTATTTAAAAAATGAACAGGCCCAACTCAGAGTGCGTCACCAGTGTGTGTTTGTACACATGCCTATACAAATATGAATGAAGAGTCAAACTAATGAGGAAATGTGATTTCACTTAACCGAAGAGGAAATGGCTGGAGTTTTTACACCATGGCTTGTGATTACGTTTCCTGACTTCTCCCAGTGAGACGCATCTTTAATGAGATTTGTTCGAGTCGCTTGACTCTGTGGCAGGACGTTATCGAAAAAGAGAGATTGCTTTGTTTCTTCAGTGAAGATTTGAGATAAACGCACAAGATGGCTTGAAAAGATATGCACCGTGGCGCTCCATCTTTCAGTTTGCGTCGGAAAACGAGCCACACTGGGGGATCAGAGAGAAGCATGTCTTACCGTTGCAGGTGTTTGTGCTGGGGTCGATCTCAAAGCCACTCTCACACACACACTGGTAGGAGCCCTCTGTGTTCAGACAGTCTCCGTTGGGGGCGCACAGCTCGGCCTCGTCCAGACACTCATTTACATCTGGAGCGAGGAGCAGCAAGAACCGAATAAGGATACAACACACTAATGCATCTGTAAGTTAAGAGCTTTTGCTTTGGGTTAGTTAAGGTTTGTTAGGCATGCTTAGTTAAATTAGATTTAATTGGGCTAGGGTTAATGAGGCTACAACACACTAACACATCTGTAAGTTAAGAGCTTTTGCTTTGGGTTAGTTAAGGTTTGTTAGGCATGCTTAGCTAATGGTTATTCTATACATGTAGTATAATGGTCCCAGTGACCACTGATGGTGCGGTTATGGCTCTGTCCCCATTTATAAAGACCGTCATAAACACATCTTGTTCATTCCTCGGAGGCGTTACCCAAGTAACCAGACCTGCCCATAAAGACTTTGACCTTACCAAGATGGCTACCCATTAGGACTGCCCTTACCAGGATGGCTGCCCATTAAGACTGCTCTTACCCAGGCAGCTGGTGCCGTTGACCAGCTGGTAGCCTCGGGGGCAGAGACACATGTAGGACCCCACGCTGTTGACACACTGCCCTATGGTCTCGCAGGGCCGGGCAAGCTCCACACACTCGTCCACATCTGGAACACGCACACGCACGCGGCATCATGGTTAGTATACAGGACAGACCAGCTTAACCAATTATACTAGAATGCTAATAACAAAAAGCAACGTAAGGCTACCTAAAAGTAACCTGAAGCTACATGCCTACCCTACCTGAGGCTACCTGCCTACCCTACCTGAGGCTACCTGCCTACCCTACCTGAGGCTACATGCCTACCCTACCTGAGGCCACACACACACACACAACATTGTGTTGGAACCGCAGGTCACATTGTACTTTAATTGCAACCAAACTCTTCCGACAGGATTTAGTGAGCGTAATGAAACACAAAAAATATACCACAGGCCGATGGGTTTTCCTGTTGTCACGACAACAAACTCGACATCTGGCCGGCAACGGAAAAATAGTTATGGAACAAAGATTTATTAGCAGCTGAAATTAACTTCAATGCTGAAATGTCAAATGTGAGACGAGTTATAAATAATCATCGGAGATTGAATGGGACCATCCACAGACACTTTTAGAAATGCTACAAACTAAATGTTAAGTAGAGAATATTACACCCACTATTATTTACTAAGTGAAATATATGCTGTAAGTCATTTTCTTAATTCTGTGTTTTAGCATAAAGTAATAATAGTTATGTTGATGATTCCTTACAAAGACAGGTTCCCCGATCATGTCTGTAATCAGCAGTTGCCCATTCATGTGAACCAGGTGTGTTGGAGCAGGGAGACATCTAATGTCCCATCCATGTGAACCAGGTGTGCTGGACCAGGGAGACATCTAATGTCCCATCCATGTGAACCAGGTGTGTTGGAGCAGGGAGACATCTAATGTCCCATCCATGTGAACCAGGTGTGTTGGAGCAGGGAGACATCTAATGACCAGGTGAACCAGGTGTGTTGGAGCAGGGAGACATCTAATGTCCCATCCATGTGAACCAGGTGTGTTGGAGCAGGGAGATATCTACAACATGCAGGGCAGTAGGTCCCCAGGACCAGGGTTGGGGACCCACTGTGTTACAGGACTAGCATGCCAGAGCGTTACCACCCTCCCCACAGCACGCACAGCCTGCCTGGCCTGGTGCACGTGAGCCCTTAGTGTCCACTTACAGTCTTCTTGAAGCCAAAGTAGGCTCCTATGAAGGTGAGCGGCACTGAAATGCAGAACCACAGGGCCAAGATGGCCACCAGCGTGCCGAAGGGCATAGCAGCAGAGGAGCCTTCACCCCACAGGATGAGGTTCATCATAAAGAAGTCTGCAAACACCACCCTGCGGACACACACACACAGTAAGACAAGGCACTAGGGTGTCCATCTGTGTGTTGCATCTGTGCTTGTGTCTCTCACCCTGGGCAAAGGAAGGCCGTCAGCAAAACATTGGTCTTCCACTTCTCGCCCCCGAAGGCTGCAGAAAAGATATGTATTAAAAATAAAAAATGTCCATTTATAGTTAGAGAGCAAGGGTGCCTCTAGACCTGACTGAGGAACATAGAATTAGGAGTTACATCAAGGGCCAGATATTTATAATCACAAAATCTGTGAAACTGAAAAAAGTGGCGTGCGAGCTAGCTACCATTAGCAAGCTGATGGTATGCTAGCTAGTTAAGCTCGACACGGGACTCTCTGACTTTCGGGAAGTAATACTGTCAACTTCCATTGGCTGTTGGCATTGTCACTCACAAGTACACAGTGCTTTATTTATGAATTTAAAATTAAACATTTATTTTAAGCAGTAACCGTAGCCTACTAATGTGACTGATTTACAAGACCTGTAAACAATAAAAAGTAATTTTGTTTCGTTTTTAAACGAATTCCTCACGGTAAGTTTAACGTCCGACTTGGTCATTGAGTTGGTCATTGTGCATGTCAATCAAAATACCTCGCTTGTCAAGTAGGCGGTTACTGGCGCAGTTAGCCAGCGCTACCTAGCTAGCGTTAGCAGCTCCAGCTCACCCTTGTAGAAGCGGGCGGCCACATATCCCGCCGGGGTTCCCAGCAGGACCCAGAGGACCACAGCACAGGTCATCAGCGCACCGCGGTTGGCCGGGGACAGGAAGCCGAGACAGGCAAAGACTGTGAAGGGCGGGGGGGTCGATAATCGTATCGTGGTGAAGGTCCACGGTCGTGATAATCATGAATATCATTACATTAGAATAAAAAAGTGACTTAAGCTGTGTAGCTCACTTCTACAGTCAAACTGTAATTTATTTACTAATTGATTTATTAGCTTGCATCTTTACAGTCAATCACCACCATGGCTGAAGGTTTGGCTTGCCCCCACATACATTTTTTAAAATCAGATTTGTTGAAATGCAAGTTTCAAAACAAAACTAAAACTAAAATCACACAACAAAATACCGTACATATGCGTCATGAATCATGCTAATAAACATGATTGTTTCTTAAACTTGATTCCAGTATGTTTAGTGTTTAATAATATAATAATCGCCTAATATCGTCTATTGCAATTATTTTGGCCTGGATAATTGTCAAATTAATTTTCATATCATCGCATGCCTAAATGTATTTTAGCTAGCTCTTATTGGCTAACTCACATACTGCCTACTGCAGCTTTAAGACACACACACACACACGCAAGAGTGACGTGCTTGCTGCCACGCACACAAAGTGACGAAGGTCATGATGAAGATCTGCGTCCCAGAGCCCAGGAACACAGACAGCAGCATTCCCTTCCTGGGGGGGCGGAAGACATCGCCGTGCACCAGCTTCCAGCCAAACTCCTCCTGGGCGTCTTCCTGCACGCACGCACGCACACACACACACGCACGCGCACACACACGGAAAAATTGATGCAGTCTGTCAGTCAGGCACATGGCACACATATGGCACATGTGCAGTAAATAGCAGCACCACAGTCTGGTGGTCTGGGTGTTTATTTTGTGTCAAGAGCTTGTAATCTGCTCTCACATTTGATGATGGCAGCCAGTCAGACAGGAAGATAGCTAACCAGCCATTCCAATAGTGTAAATATTTATGCAAATACTCCCAAATGCACATGAACAATATTTACATCTCTGCTAATAACTCGACCACGTCGCTATCCATAAAGAAAAGAAGGTGTGTTCAACAGCCCTAAAGCCTGCCTGTGTGGGCAGTGAGCAAGGCATCAGTCTTTAACAACACAAAGCGTACAGACAGGTAAGAGAAGGACAAGATGCGCGGGTACTTACAACAGAGTCCACCTGGTTATACCTGGCAATGTCTGTGTGAAGGGTCCTGAGTATGATCATTGCCACCATGCCAGACAGGAACAGGACTATCACCAACGAGTTCATGATACTGCTCACACAACCACACAAAGGGTTAACACAGAGTTAGCATCAACACGCTACAAGCTAATGATGCAGAATTAGCATCAACACTCTACAAGCTAATGATGCAGAATTAGCATCAACACTCTACATACTCTACAATGTAGAGTGTTGATGCTACATTGTAGAGTGTTGATGCTAATTCTGCATCAACACTCTACAAGCTAATGATGCAAACTTAGCATCAACACTACAATGAAGAGTGTTGATGCTAATTCTTATCCATTAGCTTGTAGAGTCTACAAGCTAATGGATACTTATTTTAATGGTATAACATGACACACACACACACACACCACGGGTGTATAAACAACACAATAAAACACGCTATAAACATCCACATTTGACATTTGTTGCTGTTTGCAATGTAATACCATTGGAACAAGTTGCTGCTAAATGCAGACAATTACATGTTTTCACTACCTTGTTTAGACAGACAGACAGACAGACAGACAGACCTGGGCCTCACCTGAACCACTGGATGTTGGTGTGAGGCATAGACTCAAGGATGTAGTCCCATCGAGAAGCCCAGCGAATGTTTTTATCCTCCTACACATCAGCAGCACAACATTAGGATCCTAATGCACACCTGCCTACCAGTATATCTCCCCCAAACATCCACCTCCATAGCTGATGCTTGCTCTCTCTCCCCCTCCCTCCAACATCCACCATCTACCTCCATAGCTGCTTCTCTCCCCCTCCCTCCAACATCCACCATCTACCTCCATAGCTGGTCGACTGGCTCTCTCTCTATGTCTAGACGATGATCTCTCTCCCAAAGCACTAGTGTGTACTCACCACGAAGCTGACGGAGTACGTGTAGGGGATCTGGAACTCCCCGCTGTGCTTGTTGCTAAGGAACATCGGCCCTCCTGAACAATCTGTGGCGTCTGGTTTGGTGTGTTTGTAACTGCAGCGGGGGCAGAAAGGAGGGCAATGACTTAGAGCGAGCAGGAGCCAAGAGAAACCATGGGAATTCATGGGGATTGGCCAACTGGTACCTTTTGGGTTCCATCTTGGCAGCGACTAGCCGTGCACCGAGCTGCTCATTCTCCACGATGTGATAGTGGATTGAGATGTCCACATGGTTGAAGATGTAGAATGTGTCCTTCTCATTGAAGTCAGGCTGCAGATGCAAAAACGAGAACACGAGAATTAAGTATCAGCGACACGGACCACAGCGAACCAAGAACTTAACCCGTATGGCATTAGTGGGCAGATGGAGAGCTAATGTGCCTCTTCAAGGCTAATCAAGTAGCGTTTATTAGGTATATCTGGCCAAGACTAATAGAATACATCATGCCTGTGATGAACTATACTATAGTAACTATACTATAGTAACTATACTATAGTAACTATAGTAGTCACTTTCCTGATGAACTGAACTGTTCTGAAAGACCAGATTTAGATGCAACTTACATTCTATCATAGCACACTGAGCTAGTCGATACACTGTAAAGAGACATAGCATAATTTATAATGCAACAGAAATATAACTTCCATTACCAAAAACATCACAACAATATTCAAACATTTAGCGGACACTTAACGTGCACGCCATGTCATTTTATTATGTGATGTTAACAGTGTGCACAACTCACATTGACTACGCAGGCATCTTTCGGTTGCCCCGTCCCTGTGACGTAACAACCAATAGGGAAGCCAGGATTGCAGAACTTCTGTCCATCTTCAACATCATAACACCAGGTGACAGGCATGTTGTCCACAATCCTACACACACACACACACACACACACACACACACACACACACACACACACACGACCCACAACAACATCTTGTTTATGAGAGGAAAACTAGTCCGTTCTACAAACAGGCTAAGCATCCACATGATAGATAAGTCACATGACCAAGATGTTGTCAATGACCAACATATGTCCAGAACCTAACACCATGCATTTAGTTTTGAAATATTAAGCACTAGTTTATTCCTTTTAACCCAGAAATGTGGACAAATAGGCTAAAAGGAATAAACTAGTGCTTAATATTTCTAAAACTAAAGGTATGTTGTTAGGTTCGGGACATGTGTAATCCCCAATTAAAGGTATCACTTGCTGGGAAGTCAGTATAACATAATGTATAACATAAAAAAATAAGAAACTGCTAGGCATTACATTGAATGATAGACTCACGTGGACAGAACATATTGACAACATTGTTATTAAGAGTGGTAGAAGCCAGGCAGAAGAAAGATGGATGAAGCTAATTTCATTTTTAAGTCTGAATATATTTAACCTTCCTCACATGACGAAAATGAAAATGATATTTCTACAAATTATGTAATTCTGCTCCATTATTGTCACTAAACTGATTTACTCATTTTGAAAAGCGTTCCTATTTTTGATTATACATTTGATTGTGTGTGCGTGTGCGTGGGAGCGTGCGTGTGCGTGTGTGTGTGTGTGTGTGCGTGGGAGCGTGCGTGCGTCTGTGTGCGTGCCCTACCAATGGTGCTGGTAGTTGAGCAGCATGCCCTTCTTGAGGAAGTCCAGGTTGGCCTTATCCTGGGCATTTTTGGTGTCGTAGGACTTGGTGCAGACCTTTTTACACGCCACGGCTTCTTTAAAATTAAACTAAGAGCACAAGATTACAACAGTTGTATTGTGTTGTCATTGTGTTTATGTGATCTTACAACAGTTGTCTTGTGTTGTCATTGTGTTTAGGTGAGTTTACAACAATTGTCTTGTGATGTCATTGTGTTTAGGTGAGATTACAACAGTTGTCTTGTGTTGTCATTGTGTTTAGGTGACCTTACAACAATTGTCTTGTGATGTCATTGTGTTTAGGTGAGTTTACAACAGTTGTATTGTGATGTCATTGTGTTTAGGTGAGATTACAACAGTTGTATTGTGATGTCATTGTGTTTAGGTGAGTTTACAACAGTTGTATTGTGTTGTCATTGTGTTTAGGTGAACTGTAGATAGACAGATATATAGATATATACTTTATTGTCCTCTTGAGGAAATTTGTTTTGGGTTCGACAAGCCAGATACAGTAAAACACAATATGCAAGATATTACAGAAATAAATAAATAGATACTAAAATACATAAGAATA
>JAODOY010060415.1:6215-17386 GCA_025399855.1 Forbesichthys papilliferus
CAGTTCCCCCCCCCCCCCCCCAATAAGTCCTGTCTAACTTGTTCTGTTAACTATGCATTTGCAAATGTATGCAAAAAACTCCCAAGTGGTTCATAGTGTTATTCACATTCTAATTGTGCAACATAAAGCATTTACATTTCACATAAAAACATAAGTATATAAAGCACCATGAACACCATAGAATATATTGAACGACTCAAGGCTGAAAGAAGCATGCTTATTGCTAATCTGCTTCCAGATGTAACTCCATTCACCCTTCCTCATGCTCCTCCATAACTCCTTCTCTTCCTCCTCCAGCTGTATGAACTGGACGGAGATCCCAAGAGAAAAGAGTTTTTGGACGACCTCTTCAGCTTCATGCAAAAGAGAGGTATGTTGCTCTACATATATCTTACAGTGCAAATACAGTCTGTCACCACAATGCATTACATTTCCTTCCACATTATATTGTTCTCTTTCTCCCTCTTACACTCTCTTTCTTATCGATCTTTCTCGTTATATTTGTATTATCTTTCTTTCTCACCAGTTCAAGCAATATAGTTAAACATGGTGTACAAAATAGATTGTATCCTAGTATATGCTTGTGTGTGTATGTCCGTGAATGTGCGCGCGCATGTGTGTGTGTGCACTCTGACATAGGACACTGTGCTCTCAGTTTTCTCCTGGGTGGAGGAGGGTCTTTATTCATTTCGGAGATGATTGCTTTATGGCCGTCCATCTCCTCTCAGTTCCCAGGCTATAACTAGAAGGGACATGTTGTATCACTGCCTGGGAATGGATTAGTTTACCTTCCCACCCTGTTACCAGACCGCTAAAAACCCCACACCAACCCCCTCTTAACCACTGTTTAGAGTCTGTTGAGATTTTATCATACTGCCAAACCAGACTTGTTAAAATATCAGAATGGACAGTTAGAAAGTTAACTTTGTGTTCAAATTAGTTTTGCAGTACAGTACAATCAAGAAATGTCCCACGTATGTTCTGGCATCACTCAAAAACAAATGACTAATCGGTGCTTCAAATGCAGTGTAGATCGTAGGAAAGCATACTTGTTAGAATAGAAAAGCCATGGTTTACAGTGTAAGGCTAGTTGATGGGCGGGTCTGCCAAATTAGCTCTGAAAATGTGAGAGTGCCCTCTGCAGGTGTGACATAAAATTGAGAAATATGGTGTTACATGTTTGCTGTAATTAAAAAAATATTTAAAATCTTTTTGCACCAAGCTCTGACATTTATACTTTGTATAGATTCTGTATGGATTAAGATAGACATTATCAGCTTGGTTAATTTATTTTCCACTAAAGACTCTGGGGCTCACCAAAGGCCTGTGTTTTATGTCATTTGGCTGTGTGCTTTGGCGTAGGAACCCCAGTGAACCGTATCCCCATCATGGCCAAGCAAGTGCTGGACCTGTACATGCTGTACCAGCTAGTGACGGAGAAGGGAGGCCTGGTGGAGGTCATCAACAAGAAGCTGTGGAGGGAGATCACCAAAGGACTCAACCTGCCTACCTCAATCACCAGTGCAGCCTTTACTCTCCGCACACAGTCAGTCAGAGCACACACACACTCACACAAACACACAGGCATATGCAAGACGAAAATAACATTATGTCCATGGGGGCAAATGTAAATGTAACACTAATATAGGGCAAATAGAGCGTTTAGGCAAAATGTAGCTGCCATTAGTCGCATGGTCAAATATTCAATGTTTGTGTAACCAGTCCTACTATGAAAAGTGAAGCAATTATATAATCAGCTGTGTCATTTACAAAACGATCTATACCAATGCCAACACACACAGTAAAACTATATTTGAGCATTTGAATACTTAATATTACTTGACAAATACAGTATACCAGCACACAATTGTACATTATACTCACCCTTAAAAGCACACTTAAAAGTATAGTCAGCTATTGCAAGATAACTGTTAGCTAATTCACCAAATATCTCATCACATTTTGCTAGCTTACTGTTCTCTGTGCATGTTGGAAACATAAAACGTTACTTCTTCACAGCGCTGGCTCCGTAAATAGTAACATAAACAAAGTGGCGAACATCGCTCACAACAATTCCGCTTTACTTGCAATGCGCTTCAATGTGTGGGGCGGAGCTTCTGAGGGAATCTGTTTTGATTTGAGCTCGAAATTAGCAAGCTTTCTTGAGCATGACTAACCCTGCCTTTTACACCATGCTTTGTAAAATGATACAGGAGCCTTTACTTAATCTGCTTTGACGATGCTCTAGTAACATTCCTTCCATGTTCTGTCCTCCTGCCAGATACATGAAGTACCTGTACCCATATGAATGTGACAAGCAGGGCCTGAGCAACCCCAATGAGCTCCAGGCAGCCATTGATAGCAACCGTCGGGAAGGCCGACGGCAGACTTTTGGCAGCTCCCTCTTCACCTACTCTCCCAACGGGACTCCCACCATGCTGTCGTCCCCCAAGCGCCTTATGGGCTCCATGGGCATGTCTGTAGGCACCAACGGGGCTTCTCTGACGCCCATCCAGAAGATCAAGAAAGGTACGAGTTTAACTGTCTGTCTATGTATACGTGTATATATAGCCGCAGGAAAAATGTATAGACCACTGCAGCAGTTTCTCACATTTGTACTTTTTATAAAAATGTTATTTTTTACTTACATTTGTTATATCTATGTTTAGAGTTGCATTTATAGAAATGTTCTATTTATGTTACATATTAGACATTTACATTTATTTTTACTAATACATTTTAAATAAAAGTGGTCTGAATTTTATCCGTGGCTGTATATAATGTGTGTGCGTATGACACGAGTATATACACGCTTCTTTTTCACGTCAATGCTTCGTGCTTATTCATACAATTATTACAACCTATCTACAGTAGACATGTACTGTATGTAGGTATTGCTTTTGTGTAGCTATAATGACTGAAAGGTTAAAAGGCTAGTGTGGTGTAGTACCATTGTGCAATTACTGTAAGCATTATAGAAACTGCCATTCTCATTAGGGTATTTCCATCCATTTTTACTACTCTTTTTTTTTCTACTAATCGCTCGCTAGACTGCATGTAAATGCGCTGACTGAATAATTGATATTCACCAGATAATTCCAAGTAATGGCAGTCTAGTGTGTTTGCGTGTGCGAGTGTAAACATATGCTTCTACTTCCCGCTAATCATCTAGTTCAGGCCCCTGAGTTATGTCATCTGGTTGCATTTCTTCCTTAACTGCTGACGCGTCCTTCCTCCCTATGCTGTCCAATCAGAAGAGGAGGGAGGGCTGGCCCTGTCGGGGGGTGTTGGGGTGGGCCGCATGCCCGGCGGGCCCTTGGCCGGCCACTCGGTGGCGGCCGTGCAGGCGGCTGCGGCCCAAGCGGCGATGGCAGCCCAGGTGGCGGCTCTGGAACAGCTGCGGGACAAGCTTGAGGCCAGTGAGCCACCAGAGAAGAAGATGGCTCTGCCAGCCGAGGAGCACCAGAGGCTCCTGCAGAGAGCCCTGCAGCACAACCTACTGGCCATGACTGCCCAGATGCCCATGAACATCCGCATCAACAACCAAGGTACTGCGGTGATGGCCATGTGTGTCTCCTAATGCCTAGTCTCCTAGTGCAGTGACTTTCACATAGCAATGAAAGACAGCGCCCTTCAAAGCTATCGGAGCAGCAAGGCTTGTTCCTTTGCTTTGGCTATACAAATCCACCCAGGCACCTCGGGCACTGACCTCTCTACCTGTAAATGATAGTAAATACCACGTAATTAGATTACACATCCCTTGAAATAACTGCATCAAGCCTGCGGCCCATTGACATTACCAGCCATGTTACTTTCCAGGCTTTTAATAGGCAATTGGCAATAAAAGAAAGTCAACGGAGTGGCAAACGACTACAGCAGTCAATGCATCGGGTTCCGAGATGAGTAGCCTACACGTTAGAAACTATAAAGAAGTGGTTGGATATAAAAGTCGATAAAGAGACAAGTTGAAAGTGTGGCTTAGGTCACAGGAAGAAAGGATGGCTGTATCAAGAAATACATTGTACATTCTAATAATACTATGTCAATACTATGGAAGAGATCAAAAAGAATAGAACAGAATGATTTTGATTTTAGAACTGGTCAAAAAGTATATGCGTACGTAATTGCCTTCCGTGTGGTATGGATGTCTGTGAGTCTCAGCAACAGCACATAAACAGAGGCAAGTGCTGCTTTCCATGGCGATCTTCTTGCACAGTAAATTAGATATTTAATCTGTGGGAAGAATGCCGGGGTGCGCACAATATGGCGATATACAGAGGGTGACTATACAATATGTAACGGTGACCAGCCGGTTAACGCTGCGCAGTAAGCTACTCTTAAATTACGTAAGAAGGCTCTAGTAAAATATACAAGCGATCCCTTGTGCTCCTTGCTAAGGACATGGCTTTGTAATCCGCAGGAGAGGGGTTTGCGTTTCGGTGGGGACGGAATCTGTCACGTTTGTATATGAAGTTGATTTTTAATGAATTTGACACACAAGTGTTTAACAGAAAAAAACAGTTTATAGCATTTAACGTTTCGGTATGGCTTTTCTGATGTTAAACAATAACCTCATATGTATGATCTAACTGTTGTAGTGATTGGAAATGTTTTTTTATTTCATTGACAACCCATGTTGCCTTACACCGGTAGTGGAGGGGACACATATTTGGCGAGGTGTCGCCACGTTTCAGAGTCAGATTTTATTTTGAGGTGCGCTCCGCATATTCTCACGGCAGCTCTAGACTTTGCGCCACGGCCCGCATTCTCACATCACGTTAATTTGGATACATTGTGCGTGAAAACTAGCGTACGCAACCTTTTCATGTGTAAGCAATGAACTATGACTATTAACTATTGCTGTTATTTATTGCTGAGTAAATGTTGATACCAGAGCATGTGAGCGGAGTAGAGCAGGAGCAAGCAGATTTGGGACAGAGCGCAGCTGCATTTTTAATAAGCGTTGCCCTATCTCCTGCTCCAATTTCACTCCACTGACACCAAAAGTCTGAGTCAAAATCCATGTGTGTCTTGCACCAATCAACAGTAGACTATTTTCAGTCAAAACTTGGGTCAATAATGGAGTTCACCAAGGAAAATGAGAAGTCATACAGGTGTACTATTAATATAAAACTTACTATCAATGATAATGTGGTACAATAAAAAGAATGTAGTGACATCGTTTCAGTCAGTAAAACAGGAAAGTGCTACATGAACACGCTGGGAAGAAAGCAAAAGGTTAGCAAGTTGAATAGGCTACGGTAACGTGTAACACAAGTGTAAAGGAAATATAGCCTAATATCAAAGTAGGCTTAATAAATGGTTTGTTTAATTGAAATTGTATCGTCCATTAATTTCTTTCCTTTTTTGGAGTAATTTGAGCGGAGCGTGATGCAAACTACGCTGAGCGATAATGAGCGGACCAGGCTGATGTGGCTTTGAGCGGGGGGAGCGGAGGGAGCGGAGGGGTGAACAGCTCCGTGAGCAAGGAGCTGAGATTCTCACCGCTCCACTCCGCTCAAATGCTTCAGTTGATACATGAGGCCCCAGGTCTGCTGATTTTAGAGGTGGTTCTGGGTTCAAGCCTCCTTATGGTCGTACCTATTTGAATCCATGATGACCTGCTGGTCGATACTCTTAAATATAGTTGATATTCGAAATTTTAAATAAAGGAGATTGAATGCTGGCACTCTTTACAGTCTTGACACTCAATATGTAACGGCCTACTTTCAATTCAAATATGCAAAAGCAGAACATAAAGAACAACTTGATTTAACGTGTGACAACTATCTTACATGACCTTAAAAGTGAAAAGAGGAAGCAGTTGTCTAGCAGTTTGTACACTTGCTACTACAGGGTGATATTATGCTAAATGTTCTGTGAACAGTTTTCACTTAGAAGGGTGAAAGTGTTTGTTCACGCTGTTGCTACCTGCCTTAGTGAATCACCCGCATGTCTCTCACTACCTTTTCCTCCCGGTACGTGTTTGGCTAGCAGAAATTCAATGACTCCATTTAAGATAGTGACAGTTACCTATTTAGTGCAAAAGTCCCAATTTTCATAATGACAAATACAAGATGTATATGTTGACTCATTTAACATGCTACTTTGTGTCAGGGAACTCCCTAATGTGTCTCTTTGATCTATGTGTGTTAAAACCCTGCTGAGCTACTTGATCAGCAGTCTTGATCGGCTAGGTGATTCTGCTTAACCCTAACAACTAAATTAACTCATGGCTTTGGTATAAGTCTAAATCTGTCTTGTTACTTTAGGTTATTTTGGAGATTGGATTACCGGATAAATGTCTGACACTATCTGTGCGTGCGTGCGTGCATGTTTGTGTGTGCATATCTACCATGTGATTGGTCATTATGCCATGTATAAAATGTTAACATCTCTTAAAACAAACCTTTCTAACCATAGACTACTCTGTTAAGCAATTAAACTGATATACAGGTGACAAGTACATTTGATTGTACATTTGTATATTTATTCTTAACCATAGCACACATTATTCAATTACCTTTAGTTATATCATATATTTGTATTTTATATATAAAATATAATTGTTCTTGTGCGTGTACTATGAGCACTACCATTTATGGCTACTTTACTTTCCCAGCCTAACTGTAAGCATCCTTGAGTCTGTTGCATCAGTCCAAACTACTCCTTGAATGAGTAACTGCACTCTCTAAGTCACTTTAGATAGAAGCAGCTAAATCGCTTTATTTATTTGATGCAGAGTTTGTGTCTCATCGACTGTTAAAACAGTCAAACGAACGATCTTCATCTGTAGTTCATCAAAGTGGTTCTTAATGTTGATACATGTATTTCCATGTTTGAGACTCTAATGTCTAACGTTAATCTAATGTAAATGGACTAACTTGTGTTTTCCCGATAGATGGCAGACAGGATTCTGCCCTGAACCTCACCACCAACGGCATGAGCAGCATCAGCATGTCAGTGGAGCTCAATGGAGTTATGTATACTGGTAAGTAACCACAGCACAAGCCAGCCTAGCTGCAGTGCACCACCATGCCTATTGTTGTTACTGCAAACGCTACTCATCTGTATCTTGTCAATGCTTCATCATTACGTCATTCGTATTTGTAATGTTAGATTTCCTTTTACTTAGACGTGTCAACTCTTTTGGCTATGTCATTTATATGTAGTCCCTATGTGCATAATACCTGAGCAGGAAGCATTTAGCATCTGGTCTCCATGTAATTAGACAGTCTGTTCAGAAGTTGGGTAGCTGGTGAAAAATGCAATTGGACAAATCCTAAGCATATGCTTGTCCAACTGAACACTTTTGCTCAACAGAATGATCCTTGTGACATACAATTCAAACTCTACCACATTTAGATGTTTTGTGCCTGTGTATGTGTCCAGGTGTTCTTTTTGCTCAGGCAGCCGGGTCAGCCTCGTCAGGGCCCTCTGGATCGTCCAGCACCCACAAAGCCCCCAGCAGTCACAGCGGCTCCCAGCAGCTCCCACACACACCTACCTCAACCAACCCATCGTCTTAACAAACCCAAGACCCTCCCCTTTTTTTATTACAAAGCTAACTAAAGCCAAAAACCAACCTCATTTTCTACATAGTCTATGCCAAAAACCAAACAGAAAAAATGGACAGGATGAGACAAACTGAAACTCAGATCACTTGAAGTACACTATCTCAGGTTTTCTCTTTATCAACTCCCCTCTTTTGTTCTTCAGATCCTAAATAATTAAGAAAAATATCAAACTGAGAGCCAGTATATGATAGATAGATATATGCACAACTTGTGAATAATTTATTTCTACATAATGTACAGATTATTGGAGACAAAGACAGAGAGAAGAGTATAACTAGGATGGACAATGTATTGTTTACACACACGCGCACACACGCACACATTCAGCACACAGACACACACAGCTACTGACTGACTTCATACAATATCATGTTATCTAATTATTGTCATTATTAACATAAACATGAATCATCTTTTCACTGCAAAATAATTAGTCTAGTAAAAAAAGAACACACTTATACTGAGAAAGCTTTAAAGTAATTGTTGTCTCTTTTAAGGCATAAAACCGTAGTACCTTTGTGACCTCATATTAAGAACATTTGCTTTTGCATGGTGCAGCAGAATCTCAGCTCCCCTTAAGCCAAGACACAGGCTCAAATGGGAGCACACAAAGTGCTGCACCTCATTATTGTGCATCACCAAGCTCTCCTGGTGGAAATGGGGCTCAGATCCCACGTGAATCCTATCATTTTAGATTATTTCTCAGGGGTCTATGAGCTCAATATGGACTTTGAATAATATACATGCTCTGCTTCTCTTCTTGACAGAAAAATGCATTGTTCAGATAATGTTTTTTTTTCTTTTTTTTTTTTTCTTTAAAGCTCTTTCTATCTCTCCCCCCTTTTCATCTTTTTTTCTAACCTCATGAAGTCCCAGTGGAGTAACTGACTGACTGCTGCTAGGTCCGTTGCTCTCACATTCTGGATATTACTAACCACTTTTAGGTTAGGAATACCAAACATCAGGAATAAGTATAGGGGGCTGTGTATGTATGATACTCCAAATCCACAGAGGGATCCTCACTCACTCACTCACTCACATACTCACATAGAAAATTGCGGAAAGTCCTTTGTGTTAAAGAATTGACCGATCCCAAGCTCTGCCCTCTATCACCTGTCCTCCAATGACAGTTTGGTCTGAAACTCTGTCTGTTTTCCTGTTATAGCCTAATATGCTCTTTTGTGAAGGGCTTAGGATCGGTCAATAGTTGTCTTGAAAATGTTCTTTGCTTGTCATCCTGCATTTTATGTCTTCTATCTTCCTGAGAAGTGTTTATTTTATGTTGCCAGGCGACGGACTAGTTTTGAGTGCATGGATTATTGTTTCCGTTCATTCAAGTGCTTCTTATTGTTTTTTTCTTCTAGATGTTGCTTAGAGGCTTTTGATATTGGGCTCTGAGGTCATTTATACCTTCAACTGATTACTTGCTTATGTCTGTATGCACAATCACTGCATTTTCAGTCAGCCGTTAATGCACGTACTGCTGCACCCATGGGATGCTAATTGGATATCTGTTTTAAGCTAGTTATGCTAAATCAATCGGCTTTTAACCTAGAAAGTGTTATTGTGCTGGAGATATTGTTCAATTACATCACCTACACCATCCATTCATATTCCTACAGAAGTTAGGAACCAAATCAGGCATTGCTGTATTGTTCTGATGCCTTAATGTGATTACAAAACAGCTCCTAGTTCAACATTTTTATGTGTTTGATAAGTCAAATGGGAACGAGAGAGAGCATCCATTTTGACCGTGGTAGTCAAAGCCTTACACAGTTTCTTTTGATAATTTAATTAATGTAGAAAGAAACAGTTATATGTAGACATGCACATGTATAAAATAGTGGTAGTAGACTAGTAATAGACTGACAAGCCTTCTGATCAAACCATCTCAGCTGCCGTTTTCTGTAATTTAGCAGACATGTTTCCAGTCACAACTTTCTTTCTCTCCTTAAGTCAAGGATGTCACAGGTCTCCTAATGTATTCATGTAAAGAGCTGACAATCAAATCAAGCTGTGGGAGAGATGCTGTGACTGGAAGATTTATTTGAAAAGGGCATGGAATGGCTTGTCTGCTAACATAATATTATTTTGATGTCAATTATATATTTCTGATGAAATATTGATTTGATTTCAAAATAGCAATCCTAATATATTATAATATTTGTCCCTGTCACTTTTGTAAACATCCCACCCTCCATTCTCAGCACCTACTCTTTTCATAGAGGACTATTTACCATGTATCTGCTGATCTGGTTCTTTGGGAAATCAGCATCTGACAAGAACTGGTACTGCAATGCTCTGCTCTTGGTATCTCTGTTTACAGAGATAGATATACATGTGTTATGAAGGGTTTATGAGACACCCTCAGGGAACATTTCTTTTGGTTGTTTTTAAAATTGAGGTCATGACAATCAGGGGATGTAACAACAACATTGTTAAGTTGTTAATACCCGTAGATCCCTTATGCCAGAATGAAGCCCCCTTTTCTACCTCAAAGACTACATCTATGAAAAAACTATTTTGTGGTGGCTATTAAAACACCACAATGAAGGCTTTATAAAAACTATATACATCACTGTAGTAATGCTGGTTAGTCTCAAGTTAGTTCTGGGTAACTAAGAGATTGTAATTAGCTGACAATCAAATCTGCCAAAATGTGGTTCATAATATTAATTGATGATCATTTAAAAATATGTTTTCATCTAATATACATTCAAGGGAAACCAGAGTAGCCAGATATTCTGTTCAAATGTGTTTGTTCCTCCCTCTGGTGGAACGTTGTGTTACAATGCACAGTTTAGCTCTGCCTTTGTCTAAGCTGGCATGCAAGACTCAAGGCCATTATTACAGTAGGACAGCCCCTCACATTTTTGTGTAGAGATTCTACAGTATTTCACATGGTGTATTTATTTGATCAACTCAGTGTGTCTGTCTCATCTGCTTCATGGCATGGACCCTTAACAGTTGTTTTCACTCTTTAGGGTAAAGTATGTAACTTATTGCAAGATCTACCTAACATTAACATGACATGAGAAATATCACAACAAGAAAGTAACTTGATGCCTCCTGCTGTGACAATTGTAGTATGACTTAAACTGTATGAAGATATATTGAATAGATTCATTCTCAAATGTCTTTTCAGGGCTATGGATTATATTGTGTGTATATCTTTATTATTCTGTCTGTTTTTTTCCCCCTTTTTTTGTGGATATGCTGTAGCAAGCCCTAAACAGATTTATCAAATGTAACAAGATATTCAATAGTAATATAATGATTATTTGCAACTACTACTACTACTACTACTACTAAGAAAAATAACAATGTGATCTTTTTTGGAAACCACTTGGTGGTCATGCTGCAGTAATGTGGCTTCACATGTTTCCACGTAACTTGGAAACTCAGAACTGAAACAAGGCTCTGTACCTTGTGACTTCTCAGGAAAATCTACCTCTACCTCCAGCTTGATGCATTTATCCCAGATAGGTCTAAAGTTACAGTTTAGTAGGTGCCCATCGGGGTCTCTCTCTCTCTCTCTCTCTCTCTCTCTCTCTCTCTCTCTCTCTCTCTCTCTCTCTCTCTCTCTCTCTCTCT
>JAODOY010060426.1:0-15000 GCA_025399855.1 Forbesichthys papilliferus
CTTGTGCCCATTTCAGCACCTCATGGGCGCTGAAATGGGCACAAGTGCATTTGCTATTTAACCAACCTTGGAGCTGGACGGGAAAATGACAACTGCGTCTGTCTGAAACTGGCAAAGACACTTGCGTTAAGTAGTTTTATTTGAAGTAATTAATATGGAGTGGGAACAATAGTATCTAATTAGCTCAACATGCTTTTCCCTACGTGAATTAGAATGATACATTTGTCGATTCATTTATACGTGGGTAAAGAGAGCGTTCACTAATAAGAGCTACATATGTTACGGACTACTTGACGTTACACTGCAAAGACCACACCATGTTACCATGGGCATGACTATAACTTCTCTGAGTTTAAATGATAAGTGTCATTCTAGGTAGTATAGGCTTTCAAAAAGATGTTTTTTTTTTTTTTTAAACACATCCATAAGTACAAATATGGTTTTAAATTAATCAACAATATACAGTATGGTTGATGAAAAAATTAATTTAAAAAAGGAAACAGACAAAACAGTCCCTATTTTTTCTTCTTTTAAATCTCTTAAATCAAAGTGCCTAATAATACAGTACAAAGCTATATTATTAAGCACTTTGTTGGTAGTTAATATGATATAATAATGTCTACATTAAGTTAGCTGTGGTGACATGCTGCTGCATTATCCCAACTAACAGAATGTTGCTCAAGTTTAAAAGTGCATGCCCTACTAACCAATGGAACACTGATTGTACAGAGTCACTTTGGATTAAAGCGTCTGCTAAATGCAAAAAGGTGAAAGCACCATGACCTGTCTCCAGGGAAACAACAACTGACCTCAGTGAAACCATGTGAACTTACAGAGCTGTAGTGTTCCTTATCTGGATCTGCTGAAGAGGGAGCTCAGCTTCCATCCTCTCCGACGTGTCCACCTCCATGCTGGTTACGGAGTAGGGGTAGGAGTTTTGTCTGCTAAACCTCTGGGCCTCACACCTGGCTTGAGAGCTCCAGGCTGGGCCTTGTGTAAGCTTGCTAGCACCGAGGGTCCTGTAGCCGGCTGGTCTCCAGCCACCATTCGCCTCCCTATGAACATTGATTTGCTGGCTGCTGAAATAGGAGCCGTTTGGGCAGCTATGCTGGAATGTTCCGTCTGTAAACAGTGGCCGTGGGCCCGCCGCTTGCCTCGTAGACGTGCTGCGGATACGGTAGCCTGCGCCACGAGAGGGTGTATGAGCCCCGTAGGTGGAGACCTGTTGGCTTGTGCCGTGCGGTACCTCCGAGAAAGCGTACCGGCGAAATGAGTCGGCCGCCAGCGACTGCTCCAACAGAGGGTTCCTGCGTGGTGGATGGCTGGGGCCAGGGATGGTGGATGTCCCGAAGCAGAACGGTCCATATGTGGTGCGAGGCAACTCAGGGCTAGGCAACGGAGACACCTCGATCCTTCTAGATGGTCTCCTTACTGGAGATGGGTCACTGAAGCCTACTCCATTTACCTGTGTCCACAAATCACACAGATAGTGCCATACAGAAGAGCAGGAAAACACATCTACATGAAAACACAGCACTGCGTTCAGGGGAAATTTACATATTTGGAATGTAGGACATGCAGTAAGAACAAATGCATGAATTCTTAGGCAAAGAAAATGTGTGCCTTTGGGGTTACGCAGTAGTGTGTTGGACACTAGCATTTGGCTATATTCAAAGCACAAGGCAAAGTCTAGCCCATTACGCCCCTATATAAAGACATGCTATTTACATGTAAGTTTAGGCCATTAGTATGCAATATGAAAGGAATAGGATTTTCCCCCAGACTTTTACATCTTGCTGTTTCTGCGAATGCGTGCGTGCGTGTGTGTGCATGCATGCTTTGTGTGTGTGCATGTGTGTGTGTGTGCATGCTTTGTGTGTGTGTGTGTGTGTGTGTGTGTGTGTACGAAGTAGGGCTTTGTGTCCCTTTGAACATGATGAGACAGCGAAAGATAATGAGCTTCCACCTTTGGGTTTGGGGCAGCTCTATCAGTGGTGTCAGGGTTCCTTGTTATGTTTTTCTGTAGAGGAATAGTACCTGAAAAACATTTCTAGTTTAGTTTACTACCACATGTTGTACAAGTCTCCCTTCAGTGGCCAACCATATCATCATAATCATCATCATCATCATCAAATTATATTATCTGAAACAGGGTCCATTTGAAAACAAACATACACAGACATCTTGGATAGAAATATGGAAATGTCCTAAATATTTTTGTATTAATATGTTGTAGAGTATTAATTAATTTTGACATGGACCACTAACATGCCTAACATATAATATTTCCACATGCTTACTTAAAATATAAACGCATGTATTCGACACACTGAAAGTGTAGACTAAAGAGGCCATCAGAAGCACTGGTTAGTCGTCATTTCAGATCAAGGATGTATACTGGCTTTACATCTCCATTAGTCTGAATGATGAAAATAATCAGTAGTGGGAGATAGGCCGCCTCTATAGTCATAAACCTGTTTGACAAGAGAACTATGCATTTGCATTCCTATCCAAATACACGCATTTAATGAAATGAAAAATATGTGAACGAGCACCGACACTGCCTACAGTACCCTATAGCTTAGTCCAACAGCTGGCTGGAAATAGTGTCTAGGAGTTTATTCAACCATGGCATTTTCTTGTTCGATAGGCTAGAAAGGCTGAAGTGTGATAATGATATACAGTCAATCAAAACGTGTGATAATGATATACAGTCAATCAAAACAAAGTGGCTGATACATCCTAAAGCTTATATTTTACCATTTGATGTTGTCTTTTTTATCTTCCGTGCGAGGGTGAGCTGAACTTGTTGCTGAACACGTACACTGCGGTTGTTTGAATGAACTTTAGTCGGGCTGGTTATATTTTCCTCGAGCGGTAATGCCAAACTAGTGTCATCCAGTAAGAACGAATCCTGTGCAGGTAAAATCGACTTAAAACACGCCTCTTCCATTTTAGATCCTTCTGAACACATTGTGCGCTAGAAATATAGTATAATTGAAGCTGATAGAGATCCCTTATTTAGGCGATTTAAACCATTGAATATTCCATGTTTCCACTTGTTTCTCAAAGGTGTGGCTTCCCTTCCAGGCGTCACCAACGGTGTCATTTTACACAATGAGCTGGCTGGCTTCAGGTATAGCCTACCCTCCAATTAAAAATCCCTAACCGGTGTCCTCGTCTGCAGCTGCCTTCATGTTGATGAAATAGTCAAAACGTGCAAATATAGCCCTAATCTTAATTTAGACTATTATAATTAATACATTCCTTTTTACCATTTTAAAATGTGTGAAGGAAATCATAAAATGTACGTTTGCGTGCTGTGATAAGCCGTGTAGTATTTTTACTTTATTTTGTAACTAGTAGTGTAACTAATTACCTATACTAAAACAGTAACAATATAATAATTACTAATCCAATTAATGCTGCATTCCTGAGTTTAGACTCCTAAAGTGAATTATTGTTCAAATAAAGAGGATTCAATTCTAAAATTCGGGAAGGGGCGAAACAGGGTAGTGCTTGTGAAAGTAATACAGCAAGGTAGCTAGTAACGTAACTAATTACTTTTAATACCCAGTAATAAATAAAGTACTATTGTTGCTTTTTGAATGAGTAATAAGTAACTAGTAACATTACAATTCCTGAGTAATTTGACCAACACTGGTGATCCGTTATGTTGAACAAACAGGTGACAATACACACTTCGGTACACTAGGGGGCAGAAAGCTCTATGTCGGTTGTATTGTTTGCACGGCACACTAGTAGACACACACACACTAGTAGAGGCACACTAGATTTGCTACGCTTGTTTGCTGCCCTCAGCTGGTGTGATAACGGCAACGCATTGCATGCTTCTTGTGCTGTTGTTCCTTGGAACATAAGTAGACAACAAACTTAAAAATGTAGTAACAAAACGATCAAGCCAAAAATAGCCTAGGTCTAAATAAATTAGCCGACCCCTCAGAATTTATTTTTATTATGGCCTATACTAAGTGTGGATGTGAAAATAGGCCTGTATGTGGGAAGGTTGTGTCTATTCAATTTTATGCCTCAAAGAAGGATGGCATGGAAAATCATAGTAAGCTATGAAGGTATGCAATGCCATTAAGTGTAAAATAAAACGATGTAAAGACAGATTGAGTATGGCCTAAGCGTAAATCGTTATGGTGAGCAGAACCTATTGGTAAAATGGGACTTTCTGGAAATTTACTTTTTGGATCGATTCATTGGAAGTAGACAACAAACAGAAACTCGGCAAGGACGTGATGCCCGGGACAGTACCCAATCCCAACTCCCCATTTTTCAACATTCTAACTTGTCTTAATGTTGGTCAGACCATTATGAAAGCTGCTGGACAATAAAATAAGAGTTCTGATTCAATAAACGTATCGGGTGCCAATAATACACCCATTGGACAGTAGGCTACTGTATACCTACTGTCTAGCCTACTATAGTCTACCAATCCAGATTTCATTATCTGAGGTTTCTGAAATATACCTATAGATAAATGTTCATCATTGTAAAACCACGCAGATTGCTGAATGTTAAAACTTTTAATACAGATTTTCAACAAGGACAACATAAATAATGTGTAGCCTATGTTAGTTATTAAGAATTATTTGTATTTTACCACAAATGAAACATGAACATTTTACCTCTTGTCCATTAGAAAATATAAACATGAAAACATTAACGCCTATGACATACTTAATTTCCATACCAAACATCAAACCAACAAAAATATTCTGATTCCAAAAATCTCAAAATAAGTTTCAGTTTTGTACAGTAGGGGGCAGAAAGCACCATGAACGTTGGTTGTGAATTGTAAAATATGCAGAAGATAAATAAGATGCGGAAGTCGGGGAATTTCATGTTTTCCTACATCCGTCGTTTCCCATACAGCCATTGTCATGGTTATAAAAGTGCAAGCGAAAATAAGGATTTTGGTCTAATCCCAGAACCCGTGTGGATTGGAGATTGTCGTATTGTTTAAGAGCACTGTTGACTATAGGTCGTGCTTGGATTTTTGATTTACAGCCTGCTGGATATTGTACTGAAGCCACACGAATTGCAGAGCCGGTTTGCGCATCCAAGTAGGCATATAAATATTACCATTTCGTTGGGTTGTACCGAGACCTTTCAACATGTCACATAGCAGTTTAAAATAATGCATATTGCAGTCACCTAACAACAACAATTACTGTGTTTCTCGGGCAACAATTGTAATTATGTTTTCTGCGATTCCCCGCAGCTCTCCATACGAAGCCTATAGGCTATATCCATCATGTCAACAAATGCTGATGGAGAGGATTGTGGAATACCAGAAGTAACCAGTAACACAGAACCGGCTGGTTGTTCAGAGTCGAGTAGCGAATGCCAGGGCCTCTCTCTGGACCGGAGTGGAATTGAAGATAGAGATGATGATTGGAAGGAGCAAGGTTTAAAAACAGACCTGAAATCAGAGGACGTAGTTACAGAGGGAGGACGAGGTTTGTTTTGATTCCAGTCATCTGTGTACGAAAGGCACGCAGGGGCTATTTTGCTTGTGTGGTATCTATTGTGAAGTAGTCACTGGATAGGATCACTTCATGCATGGAAAACAATCTCAATTGAGTTGTCAGTAGCAACAATTAATGTAGTCAAAACTGGGTCTGGGTATACATTAGATATTAGCCTGTAGTATGTTCATTGTTTTATCTGAATTTACCATATTACATTTATAATCTGTAAAGTAATTTTGAATCTCCTACATTTAATAACATAATCTGATTACTTTCCATTACTTTTAGATATTTTTTGATTGACTTCAATGAAAGGTTAATAAGAGAACAGCCAATTGTTATATGGATTTTTCTTTTGCAAATGTCCCTTTTAAATTTGAAAGTATTCATAGAAGTAATCATCTAATTTTAAAAATAATTCCTGTAATCTGGTTGCAATATTGGCTAGTAACTAATGGATTACAGTTGTGTTTTTTTTTTTGTAATTACATGAAATCAGACACTTCTAAACCTTGGCTGTAACATCTTAATACATGCTACGAGTAAATTATAGATAATATCCAGTGTTATGTTCTAGATGACTCACCATCAGTGACTGCTGGTGAAGTGAAAACGATCCACTCAACTGCCACATCTCAGCCAATCACAACCTCTGGAAGCAAACCCAACAGAGCCAAATCTCACTGCTGCCCCGAGTGTGGCAAATGCTTCAATAAGTTGCAAAGCCTTCAGAGACATGAGCGTATCCACACTGGAGAGAAGCCTTTCAACTGCCAGGAGTGTGGGAGGAGCTTCAGTCAGCTAACAAGCCTCCAGAGACACCAGCGGCTGCACACTGGAGAAAGGCCTCACAGGTGCCCATTCTGTGGGAAGAGCTACATTTTGTTACAAAGCCTTGAGAAACACCAGCGTATCCACACTGGAGAGAAGCCTTACCATTGCCAGCAGTGTGGCAAGAGCTTCACTGGATTGCACGACCTCAAGATCCACCAGCGTGTCCACACTGGAGACAAACCTTACTGCTGCCAACAGTGTGGAAGAAGCTTTCGATGGCAGACGAGTCTAAAGACTCACCAGCGTATTCACACTGGGGAAAAGCCTTACTTCTGTCAACGGTGTGAGAAACGCTTCAGGCATTTAACAAGCCTCCAAAAACACCAGTGCATCCACACTGGGGAAAGTAATTAAACACCAAACTGTACTAACACTATATTGATTGTTTAGCTACATTACAACATCAAAACAAGATGGCCATCAGAGCAAAATAACTTCAATAATTGATATAGTTGTATGTAGCTTTATGTACATGCAGTAGGCTCTATCGACGGGTGAGAACCAGAGTAAGTGACATTTCTCCAACTTTACATGAGGGCCAAAACAAAATGTTAAAATTCACATGCGCCTTTTTGGTACCAACATTTCATCTTAATGCATGGGCCCATTTTATATGAACAAAGCATTAACATACAGTTTAAAATAATCTATTGTGATCAAATAAAAATATACACCCTTATGGCCCAAAATGGCTTAGTATTCAGTATTTAAATATTTTGGTTTTTAATGAATAACTCCAAATTGATTAAGAATTCACTTGTGCCATTTTGGCAGTAGAAAGAGCTCCTCCAGAGCTTTCATTTGATACATCTCTATTTCAACAAAAATGTCACTTGTTCCCCTCTGGTTATCACCAATTATCACCATTATCATATGTCCAATACACTTAACACAAATCTCATTCCATGTTAAGGTTGATCAATATAGTGATGTTTTTTCATTGTGTAACCCAACTAAATTGTCAATATTTTGATAATTGCAGCTATAATGGGTGTAATAACATTTTGGCTGCTTAAATGTATCTATGTTTTTTGTTTGTATTGAGTTCCATTCATTGTACTATACTTAAATATATCTAATGAAAATATAATATTGATGGGGTAACTTCCACAGATTATATTACACTTAATAAACATGATTTAAAATTATTTGTCAGGTCACATTACTGCCTGTCTCTTACTGTACTTTTGAGTGCATGGGTCTCTAAATGTAAACAGGAAGTGGTTTTATGAAACGGTCCCAGTGAGACATTAAAGCTTTCTCAAAACATCTTAAAAGTTATACAATATGTTCAATTACAACATCCCTCTAAAACATACTGGCTAAAAGTTATTTTAGTATGGATTATTATTATTATTTTAGTTTAGTATGGATGTGGATACATGCATGATTAAGGCTGAAGAAAGCGTGTTCTGACTAAATGTTCTGCTTGTGTTTGATGTGGGAATTAGGTGGGTGCAAACTTTGGCCTGACCCAAATGCTGTACCATCATCATCTTAATAATCCTGGATATGGTATCACAAAGGTGATTATGCTAACTAATATAAGAAACAAGGTTTCTAGAGTAAAGCTGGGTACAAACTCTCTCTGTGTGTGTGTGTGTATGTATCGTCGGGACCTACAGCTCTGGATTTTACCTACATTGCAACAGCTGCCGCCTTGCCTCTCCACCACTGTCTGTTCCGAATCTTTAATTGTCACAAGGAGAATAAATAAGACATTCTCCTGTACATGTTTTTTATAGTTCTGCTTTTGGGTCCGTCCAACTCCTGTCCGTAACACCAAGTTCTGCAAGAAAAATAATTGAGCATCTCCATGAAGCTAGTTAGCAGAAGGAAGCATGAAGTGCTCTAAAATGTCCTGGTAGACGGCTGATTTGACTGGACTTGATGAAACACAGTGGTCCAACACCAGAATATGGCATTGCTCCCCAAATCACCACTGACATTTTCACACTGGACTTCAAGCAACTTCTATATACTCTCACCAGACTCTGGGACCTTGATTGCCAAATTAAATGGAAAATGTACTTTCATCTGAAAAGAGTACTTTGGACCACTGAGCAACATACCAGTTATTATTCTCTTTAGTCCAGGTAAAATGCTTCTTCTAATGTTGCCTCTGGTTCAGGAGTGGCTCGACACAAGGAATGCAACAGTACCCCATTTCCTTGATACGTCTGTGCATAGTGGTTCTTGACACACTGACTCCTGCCTCAGTCCACTCCTTGTGAAGCTCCCCCAAACCTTTAAATGGCCTTTGCTTGACAATCTTCTCCAGGCTCTGGTTATCCCTGTTGCTCGAGCATCTTTTCCTACCACATTATCTCATTCCACTTGACTTTCTGTGGATATGCTTGGCTACAGCACTCTGTGAGCAGCCAGCTTCTTTAGCAATGGTCTTCTGAACTGGACCGAGATACTATTTAAAGGTTTAGGACACCTTTGCAGGTGTTTTGAGTTACAGACTATGATACCTTGAGTCTACAACAGGGATATTCAATTCCTGTTCTGGAGGGCCGCTGCCCTGCATGTTTTAGAAGATCTCTCCCTGCTCCAGCCAACCTGATTCTAATGACTGGGTCGTTAGAAGCCTGATAACAACCCGGTCATTAGAATCAGGTCTATCGGTCACTTCTGGAGAGGATAGAATGAATCGCCGTTCTGCTATCTTCCAGCCAACCAGACCTCTGGAAGCAAACGCAACAGAGCCAACTCAACAGTATTGCAAGAGCTTCAGTCTGCTCTGTTTAACTGTTTCATTTCCATGCATTACACAGTTTTGTTGTGGCCTCAGCTTTATTACGCAATTGCTTTTATATAGATTTCCAAATAAAACACAAACCTGACATACAGGTGGCAAAACTTGGGGGGGAGAGAAGCCTTTTAACTGTCAACAGTATGGCAATACGAATAATAATAATAATCTTTATTTTGCTACACTATAGCCTAGTCTTGCAGTTTTACAGAACAATAATCTATGTAGCCGTTATGTCATTATTATAATAATTAATTTCAGATGGTTCAGAAAAGAGTTATGGCCATCTACAAGCCTTTATATTACTATAATGTGAACATGACAACAGTTTCTGTTCTCTAGTTTTGATGAGATTTAGCCAGCTGCAACAGTCATCAACTTTCTTGTTAAGCGAAACAATGATGTGGATTACTAGCCCATTTTTAAAAATATCAAAAGTAAAACCAGATTTTCCTTGACATTTCTGTATAATAGTATATTTATAATGACATGCTTCTCTCAACTAACGTCAACGTAAGTGTATATTGTCAACTTAGAGTCTTCTTCAGTAATTGTTGACAAGTCCATGTGGTTACAGTGAGAGTGGTGTGGGTCTGTATTTGGAGTAAAGAGGAACATGCACTATAGGTGCAGAAGGTTCATGCACATGCACTGCATAATGTTTAATGCCTTGATCGCTAAACTTCAGAAGTAAACTCAAATAGACAATTTAGTACATTTACAAACACTTTTTGTGCTTAATCATTGCGTTAATAAATGTTCTTGCATAATTAAACTTGTTGATAGTTTATGGGCCAATGAGCAAAATGGTACCATGCTTACATTAAAACAGCCGCAAATATCAAAGTGTACCATCAGCATGGAACTTCTCATGTTTAGTTAAAATATATTAAAATCCACAGTCAATTTAAGTACATGGCTTTAGTTATATTATTTTAAGTAGATATATAATTGCAAATGATAATCTGATATTTAAAACCATTAACAATTGAAGAGATAAGAGTATACTTTATATTATTTGTTATAAGATAAGATGTTGCTTAAAATACTTCTGAAATCAAATTTTTTTTCTAAATGTCATATCGGCCATTTTAGCATATCTTAATATTAAGCCTATTGAAATTTTTCAATATACTTTTTCTTTGTCAGATATAACAACCATTTCACTTTAAATATGTTTAATTTTGGCACAATACATTTGATCAATTTCCATTAGCCCACAACATAACAAACACAGACACACAATTGATTTAGAGGTGGCTAAATTCCCAGCCTTCACCAAATCCCCAATGTCCATCTAGAGTTAAGTATTAACTGAATATGTTTTCAAAAAGAGAACCCCAGGAAAAATGTGTATATATATTTTTTACAGCTAAAACTATTTCTGTAAGCAGGTCACCAGGTGAATCAGGTTTTAAAACTATTAATATTAGGGATCACACCATATCTGAAAACTTTTGTAAAGATGGTACCTATAAATGTACACTTGTATGTAGATATCTTAAAAGTTGAGCTGTGTTTGGGTTAGAGGTAGCAGACAATCTAACCTTATTTAAGAAACAATGGTCAACAAAATAGAATGATCTTAAAGGGTTAATCGGGATAATACCTTCTTTTATATGTACCAATTGACATTCTAAAACAATCATCTGCCCTTTTTGTTATTTGAGTAAATACAGAATATTTCAACTATAGCATTCAATCCAATTTGATATTGGCCATATGCAGGTTTTATTCCACAATGTTATGCTATAGTTACCCCAACACTTCTTGGTAATCATTCAAACATTCCTCTGGTAATCACCATCATGTTATAGAATACTTTACAACAGAGGTCTTCAACAGGGGGTCCTCCAAATTATTTGATCCCAAACTTATTTTCTTAAAAAATATCAAATGTCAGAAAATAATTGAATAATTAATTAACATAAATAAAACCTGTGCTATGAATACATAAATCTGTCAATAATTATTTTAGTTAGTTAGTGGCCTACCTTTATACATGGCAATAAGCTGCCCTATTATTGTTGGCCCGGCAACTAAATATCTTATACCATATGTGATAGGGGATCCCTGTGCCGTGTTTTTATCAGCCAAGGAATCCTTGGACCGAAAAACGTTGAAGACCTCTGCTTTACAACATACTAGATAACCATACATTGAAAATTATTTTCTTAATATCAAAGCCATTAGTCAATTGCCAAAAATACTACTTTTGAAATAAAGTAGTGATAGAAAACACATAGAGCTACTGTTTATATTCTTTTATCAAACAGGGATTTAAGTTACTTGACATTTTCTAAACATAGCATTTTTTGAAAGGCTTGTAATTTGTCCAAGCAGATATCATATTTTGACATTGTGGAAACGGCACAGCTTTCAGCAAAACATGACTTTAAAATGCAATAATCTCCACACCAGGACAACCAACCTTAATGTCCTCAACCTGTGGCACATCAATTATCAATAATATATACATATTTACTGTAAGATAATTATCTCTGTACTTCTTTTTCTGTAGTTTGTACATTGTTGAAAAAGAGAAAACAAAAAGTCTACGGGCTCATTCCAGGTAAAAAGCAACATTGACTCAAGTTATTTACCACTCCATACAGTATATTTAAGTAAATACTAGATGTACGTATTGATTCAGCTTTTGTAAAATACTGTACTATGACAACATGACATCCTAAATGTCTGAAAATTGACTGAAAACCTGGTTGGGCAGCAACAGCCGGCTGTATATCCCCACTAACAATCTTTAAATTCTCACCTCCAGTTTTATATAAAAAGCGGAAAACTTCAAAACTATATTACTGTATTGTCAACAGCAGTGTCAAAACCATCAACGTCACATTCAAAGGTGGAAGTTTGGTTTTGCAGTGTAAATACAGCTACTGTAACAGTTACTTTCCACATTTGCAAACAGATGTTGTAAATTGCATTACAATTATATGTGAGTGAAATGAGTCAGTTTCCTTTGTTTTGGAAGATTTTAGAAAGAGGTGCATTAGAAACAGATCAAAATAGCCCAACCTCTATATACTCAGAATGTACAGTAGCATGAATAATCCTAGTAACATTCAGTTGGAGTAGAGGTGTTGTGACATGAGGCAGGGCTGTGGCTTTAACTTTAGGTGGGGTATGCGACTGTAGGATAATACTCTCTCCTAAATATCGCCTTGCTAGCTGGCCGTTCTGTGTGCGTACTGGAAAAAAAAACAAAAAAAAACTATCTACTGGGAACACAAAGTAGTACCGACCACACCACTTACACAGCCTTAGAAATGCACATCGATTTGCAGGGCAGGGATTCTGAGGGAACACGCTATATGGCATCTTAGTGGTTGGTGGTTTTGTTTTGATGAGTTAAAATATCAACAATCTTTCTGAAGAATCGCTTAATCCACATCAAATTAAATTATTTCCAATATGTACTTTGTGTCCCAAAAGTGATGACTTTGGCTGTCACTGGTATAAACTGCATGAGCATAATGTAAGATGTTGAATAGCTTATTTAACAATCCAGAAGTAGCAGCAATCATTTAGTATGCCTGTCTGTAGGATCCTGAAGAAGCTCCAACTGCTACAATTCTTTCCCCAGCCACGGGCCTAAGACATTACATGTAACTTCAGGCAATGTTGGGCCCTCAGACTCATCACTAACAGTAAGAAAACTGTATTTTTATTAAGCAAATTGTGTTACTTATCTGGCTATAACATTTAATTACGTTTTATGATATTGTATTCATTGCTAAAATGTCAAATACAAACATTTAATAATTTCAACATCAGTTCAAACCATTTCCTTTGCCAAAGGTTTTGTATAAGATCATTCACCTTTAACCTCTGAACCTGTGTTCTTCAAATTCTATATGGACGTTATGCCTTTACTAGCAACTTTTTTTATTTCTAAATTGGGTTTATATGACATATATGTTATGTTTTATAATGTATTTAAAATATCTTGACAAAACGTTAAAACATTTATGAATTTTGTGTGTGGTCTGTTACCATGGTTAGAATTGTGATCACCAATTATTGTTTAATGCCATTTTCTTTATTTTTTAATAAATGTTTGATGATCAATGTTTTTGAGTAGTCTAATACGTGAGGGTATTTACCAGCAGCTATAAGTCAACTTATTACAAAAACACGCTAAAATGAAAATGACCCCAAGAGAACATTAATACAAAATATTTCCATAAGGCAATTCTTCACCAAAGTGACATTCACGTCAGCAAAGTCTACGGCCTCTTATTCCAGTCTCGATCCCACAAGTCCCGGGACTTCCAGCACAGTAACGGGCTTTGTTTTTCCAAATTATATTTCCACCATAACTGGAATTTCTCCAACTCATCAACGCAATTCCAGCAATGGCTTTGGTTGTCACAGAGCTAAGAAAGGTGTATTTACACACGAGAGAGCCTCAACTCTGAAATTCTATATATACACACATGCAAAAAAAACAAAAAAAAAAAAACCCTGTGTAGACTGTACAGGATTTAAGTTTGTCCACGTTTAGACAAGAAAGGGAAGATGGGAGCAGTCCTATCTGCACGAGGACCCCAAAACATTGGCTGTTGAGGGGGCAGTAGCACTGTAATGGGGAAAGTTGTCATTTGGAGGCGGGCTTGGGAGTAAGGAGTTTCCATTGGTGGGAGAACAGTTAAGCTGAAGCCTGCGGAGATACTCTGCATGGACAGGTTTGTGGCTCTGTAGCACCTTGATGGCTTCCTCCACTGTGAACCATTCACGTTTACGGCCTGCAGAGGGAGCCAGAGCAATGAGATTTGTCATGTGTTTTAGGATGACGTTCTTTTGACCATAAGAAAAAGAGCATCAAAGTTTCTGATGGCAGAAATATAAAGTCAATACATGATTTTCAATAGTCTCAATAATTTCAGTGTCTGAAAGCTGTTTCACTGAAGTGTTTACAATTATTATAGAAGGCAATATTATGTCTTAAAGATTGGTAAATTACTGTAAATATCCACATGACTGTCATCCAATGGTGAGAGGGCTACACTTTGGTGCCAATTCTGACCTACAGTAATGGCATCAGCAGTAAATACCAAACTATTAGCTACACAAACCTATGGGCAAATCCAATATCCTCTACTCTATAACAAGCACACCCACTAACCCTAATCCTGCACTGGCAAACTAAATGTACCCCAAAATCTGTCAGCTGTGACAATTTAACACAGAATGACTAAAGAGATAATATTAACCTCTGGTGCTGATGCACACTGAAATAACAGTTGTCTTAGTAGGTCAGGACATTCAATGAACATTAATATCCATTGAAAACAGTATTTAAATGAATAGTTGGCAAATCCATAATCCATGTGTGTAACAACAGATTCATTACGCTGTAATTCTAAAAGATGTGACTGAAATAGTACACAGGGAGGTATCTTTAATTACCTACTGTCTAAGGTATTATTTAAAGTACATTGTACAGCTTCCATTGTGAATGTGAATAGAAGCTGAAGGGTCAGACCCATCTTTCAAGTAACTGACAGTAAATGCTTTCGTCAAACCCTCGGGACTGGCATCTGAGTAATGTCAGCTGTAATATATGCCCTACTGAATTACACATCTGAACTAAAAGGGGCCCTATGTTTATAGCTCCCATGTGCTCTTGCTGGATGGCCCAGTGCTTATATGTCCAATGTATTTGCCCTGGTCTAAATGCACAGGCGTCCACCACACAAAGACTGGAGGATGTCTTACCTATGCTTACAGAATCTTCCCAGGCTTCCAGGGTTTCAGTGACAGTCAACACATACACATATGTCCGGTGCTTCCTGGCTTGGTTTTGCTACACAGTTCAGACGGCAGGAAATTTAAATATGTAAACAAATGATGCTATGTAATATTATGTAATGTAACAGAAACACA
>JAODOY010060447.1:0-17381 GCA_025399855.1 Forbesichthys papilliferus
AGGGAGCCAGTGTAGTTCTCGGAAGAGGGGGGTTACATGGGAGAACTTGGGCTGGTTGAATACCAGGCGAGCTGCAGAATTTTGAACTAGCTGGAAAGGAGCTACATTATATTGAAAATTAATGTATAATAGACAATAAAACAGTATGTGTTTGTGTGTGCGTGTGTGTGTGTTTATATATAACTGGTATACCAGTTCCAACAGTAGATCATGGAGGTTTCTGATCCTACATCTCTATCATGCTATCCTGAAGCATTAGGATAGCATAGCAGAGTATACTGACTGTATTGCACATTTAAATATTTCTACTTTTTGCTGACTGGCAGTTGTATGGTGGCTTACGTGGAAGATCTGGGCTGTGAATCTCCTATTCCAAATGCTAACTACTACACATTGCTGACTATATGTGTTTATTTAAGAATGCTAGAATAATTTTAAATCATTTCAAAACATGACAGAATGCAAACATCATGTTATTATAGACCTATAGGTCTGATGTCTAATTAATCGTAGTTGAACATTATTAACACAGTTCCATTTGAAGCACTTTTCTTGGAAACTATATATTTCAATGTCTATCTAAAATGTTTCTAAACAAGAAGTTTAGCACATTTTGGTTGTTTATTAATAAAGTATTTTGTTATTTCTTGTTAAACTGAGCCAGAATAATGTGTAGGGCAGCCATATTATAATGTATAACAATAATTAATAATAGTATGTACACAATGCAAAGCCAGTACTGTGTATTGTCACACATATTAAAATATTTGGATGAAAAACATTTGGGATCAAATCATTAGGTGGACCTCCTGCATTAACTCTGACGACCTATTATCGGGACAAACCCTTGTTGAACATCTAGTTTTACCCATTTCATTACTTTGTTTACCTATCTGGAAACCACTTTAAAGTAACCAAATTATTGAAACAAAATATTCTATCTATAATATCAGTTGAAAAAGTTCAAATAAGATGTCGCTCATTAAGATGAGATAGCCAGTGAGATATAGTTTTAGATATTTTCTCTCAGATATTGTGGATAACAGACACATATTTATAATATCCCTCATGCATTAACTACAGAAAAGCCACTGTAACATTAACAGGTATAAAACAACAACAGATTATTAGGAAACACTATAATTAGGTTTGTATGCAGCCATAATATCTCATTTTATTTTATTATGAATGATTGTTGTTAGACCACTGAATCGTGTGTGTGTGTGTGTGTGTGTGTGTGTGTGTGTGCGCATTCACACAAACTCCTGCAAATATGTACAGTACTGTATGTGTGTGGCAATAGAGTGTGTGTGTGTAGGGGTGACAATTTATGTTTTGCTTATTGCAAAACATAAATCTGTAACTGTGATTGGTGGGATAGAAGCTGACAGATGCCGTATGTAGCTCTCCCATACTAAATGTAGGGTGTCGGCCGCCTGCTTCCACTGCCTAGACACACACACGCACACACGAACATGCATTAACACGGAGACGTGCACAGAGAACACACACTGAACACACCCACCAGCTGTGTGAAAAGCAGGCAGGCTTAATGACACTCAGTGTGAGATCAACTTCAGAGACGCTCTAAAAGTCACAATGAACCAAAGCTGTCGGTGCTAATGACCCAACGCCCACACACACACATCTACTGCCTAATGCACAATGTACACAGTTAAAATCACACACGTGCAGACACAGATACAAACACACCCAACGCAGATTCAGTAAACCGAGAAAGAAAATGTGCTAAGTAACGAGGGAGCAATTATTGCGCGTCCTGCGGCTTTCTGCAACAAAAATGACAATCGCCAAGCCTTGGGTCTAGAACTAATTTCTGCCAGTCACACACACTGCCCTATTTCGCCAATTATCGTAGCCCTCTTTCATAATCTAAAACTTTCGCTTTTCTCTGTCTGTGTGTGTGTGTTCGTTTTCCTATGTTACGCTGTCTGTTTATTATTAACTGTGCTTTGCTTCCTCCTTCTACCCATAATGCATTGTTGTCTAACGAGGCTCATGGGAAGCTGTCCAATGCCAGTGATTATCCGAAACCTCCGCTGTTCCAATTCTGCTTTACGGGCGGGCTTAAGCCTTACTGCATGGCTACAGGCCGTGTGTCTACATGCGTCATTGGGATTCAGAGGCAACGTCACATCATTCTTGGCCTGTTGTAGGCCTTGTGCGGTGCTGCGTGCATAACAAACAAAGAAATGCAGATCTGTTGACCTGCAAACGTCACGTGTTCAAAATATAACACTGAAAGGATTTCAGGACATTTTGGCCTAGATCTTCTCTTGTGGGTCAAACGGTGCTGTTTGATGCTGATCGAAGCCACATAGATAATACAGCAAAATACATACAATACAATTACTAAAACACACAAATAAAAATAGAAATACAAAATAAAAACAGAAATAGAAAAAGAAAAAAGCTTGAATAAATATTTTATTACTACCCCTAAATAGCTTCAGAATATACATTTAGTTAGGATTAATATTAGGATTGCAGCTATAGTGCAGTAAAATGGCTTGGATTTCCAAAGTAAATATGAATAGATGAAGTAGCTTCAATGCATTACAGACAAGCAAGTGACCCCCAGCTAGGAAGCCTTGAGACAAAGAGAAGGAAAGACTGATATGTGTGTGTGTACAGTGTGTGTGTGTGTGTGTGTGTGTACAGTGTGTGTGTGTACAGTGTGTGTGCGTGCGTGTGTGTGTGTACAGTGTGCGTGTGTGTGTGTGCGGGTGTGCGTGTGCGTGTGTGTACAGTGTGTGTGTGCGTGTGTGTGCGCGTGCGTGTGTGTGTGTGGGTGGGTGTTGATTGAGCTCTTTAGCAGCTGAAGAAGAGATACTCGTTCTGTAAGTACAGCCAGAATTGAGCGGCACAGCGAGTCTATTTAGGAAACGAGGAAGTACGAGTGGGCAGCAGAATTGTCTTTTTACTTGACAGTGTGCGACAAAATGGAGGCAGAGAAGAATAGAGGGAGAGAAATTGTCTGGAAATGACCTTACCTTAGGTCACATTGCAGTCATTTTACCACAGGGCAGTAACCAGTTTGGTCTTCAGTTAAACCCAGACTGGGGGATGCTGTTATTGAAATGTGGCAAATGTCGAACTTTTTGCTCAAATACAGTACAAGACAGATGGTCCGAGAAAGAGGGAGAGTATTTTGACGTTGTCTTCAATTACTACATTCACAGGGAATACAAAGCCACACGTCTGTTTAAAGCTGCTATCGGCAAAGGACTTTGGCTTCGTTTTAGTTCATTTAGGCAAGCACACATGTAGAGAGAGTGAGAGCCACAAAGTCCAGTAAAAGCCCAGCGGATAAGAACCTTTGCTAAATTAGCTGAATGTGAAAGCATTTCTTTCCACCCAAATAAATATTGCCTGAGCATTCTGTGTTCACCCCCAGGCTTAATAATGACAAAAATAGACAAAGCCCCATCTCAAGCAGGTGGCGTACTCCTTTAAACGTATGAAGTGTTGTGCAGAGAATGAAAAGCATGATGGGAAAAGATAGCGAGAGGCAGAGCAGGGAGTGGTGCCAGGATGTGATGGGATTTATCAGGCTGATAGAGCTTTATTGATCTGACAGCTATCATTCTGCGTGTCTTTCACAGCTTCCCTGAGCTTAACCTTTTCAGCAACCATTCTTACTGCCATTCCATTCCATCACACACACACCATGCTGTACTGTGTATACTGTACAGTATATCAGGCAAATTGTTATAAATGTCTCTTGGTACTTGACTAACATCATCATCATATTCGTTTCCAAATTCATGTGAGCAGAATCATATCAGGGGTGAAAAATAAGCTCTCTCTCTGAAAGAATGAAAGTATGAAAGAAATCTGTTGACGCTTTGGTGAAAAAGGATGATACCTTCGTCTATTGTGATGCCTTAGATTAGTCATGATTAATGCTACTGAGAAGATAACTGAACTACATCACCCACATTGCTGTGTGGACGTGGCATATCACATTACAGGCAAAATCGTATTTTTTTAACCGTTTCTATTTCACGAACCGGTACAGCTGTATTTGGATTCACTTTCTGAAGTAATCACCACCTTGTGGAATGATATTTTAATCTCATGCCCTAATTGCTCCTGACAAATCTCAGTAGCAATCAGCTGCTCAGTATAAACATGGACAAACAGTGGAGCACTCCATGGCCTAAACACTCAAGCTACTCTCCTCAGAGGAAACGAACGCAGATGACTATCAAATCACTGTAGCAGCAATATTATAGGGATTCTCATCTCTATTATGGGCAGTATATTTCTCCATCAGATGCTGCCACTAAATCATAAAGAAATGTATGCATGCGTATTATTGGTTTTGCATACGTTTCTTAAAATACAAAAAGTTCAGATGAAACAATAACAATGAAAGATTCAGTAATTAAAACCAGTAGAATGTTTTTGGTAGTACAGTATGTACAGTAGTACAGTATGCTGAGTCACAGTAGCATCCAACTGATACTGCCAGCATGTACCTATACATGTACTGTATGCTTGAAGATCATCTCTACTTTGTTCTTGTTCTAATTCATGTAAATAAATGGACCTATTGGAACCACACTGAACAGATTAGATTGGAGCTTTTCCAGAATTACTTGCAAAGTGACAGAAACCCGCATATATCAAGATGATCTCGACAGACTAGTTCTGACACAGTACTCACTGTATCAAAGTAACATAAGTAAGTGCTACAGCTAATGTATGCTGATACATATCACCAACTGAATGAATCAGGTGAGAAGGTGCTCTAAGCATCTTGGGAAGGAAGATGGTAGGGTCATGGCAACCGTGACGGACAGAGGATGACAGCTGTTGGTCATGTGCATCCCTTGGCCCTCATCGTGTCACAACCCCTATCGCAGTGTTCCATATATCACCGCGGCGACGAGTGGCGCTAACTCAGTGTCAACATTCTCCTCCTGTATGAAGGGGGGTGGAGAGGACAGGATTATGGTGGGAATAGAAACAAAGGGAGTGGCAGAGTAATACAACGGAGACAAGAAAAAGAATGGAGGCGAATCAGACAGACTATTCTATTATGCGGTCCGTGCTGCTCGTGTGGTGGTGTGATGCGGGCTGGGGGTGATGTAGAGAGACAGAAATAACTCACTGACAGACAGGAACCATGGAGACAAACGAGTAAGGATGGTGCTGTTCATTTTCTAAATATCATTCTAAACACACTGTCTTCAAAGAATGAAGATAACTAGATAAATATAGCTACTGTATTCACATTTACAGCCAGACACTTATATAGATTGTAGAACGCCATTTGTCCCGGGCCGATCACTCTGATAGGATAATGACAGCATATCATCAGTGCTAACTGACTTATACATTATCTATTAATATACAGCATATTTCATTGCAGATGTATTTTGTAATTTTACTTGTAAACATACTTTATTTTAATGGAGACATTACAGTATTGTTATCATTACTATATTTTATTATACATTATTTCATACTCTCAGGCAACATATGTGAAATGCCACTGAAGATAATTATCCTGTGTGTTATATTGACTCTGGCTTAGTAGTGCTTTCTATTCTGAAGAGGCAGGTACAAATCTATACCTGAGTGAATTTACTGTAGAAGGTAACCTCTTAGCCTGTCTATAACAGATAAGGCATATAGACAAACACACAGCAGGCCAGCAGAGATAGTCGCAGGAAGGGTGCTGCTGGCCAGTGATAATAGTCATGCAATTGTTTGCGGATTAGAACCTGTTTGTTTCCACATGGCGTGGCACATACTCAATGCATTACTGAACACTGTGTCAGACCATTTCTGTTCCCCTGAAACAATGTGCAGCAAACTGTTCCATCCCCAGCAATTTATCAATGCACATAGTTGTAACCAGCGTACATACTGTATGTTTGCATACAACAGAGTATTATGGATAACAATTTATATGAGTAAGAATTCATGGAATGACAAGCTACCGGTGACCTTCCAAAATAAGCATTTCTTTGCTAGAATGAGGTGCAAGTAAAGCATTACTTTAAAACTAAATTAACATACAGTTTAATGAACATCAATGAAAATGGGTACACTTTATTCATGATAATATGTATAATAATGATAAAGTCAAGTGAATATATTTCAAGACCCCCTAAAAGCATCTTTTGACAAAATCAAGGGCTCCTGAACATCATTTTGTCAAGCACTAGAGTACATATGAGGTTTCATTATTTGTGGTGTCACCCTATTGTTGGCAGGATCTAGAATGGATCATTGGGGGATGAATGGATGTTTGTATTAATAGAAAAATGGATGGATAGAGAGATTAAATATTATTTTGGTAAACAGGCAGTCTCGGGTTTGGTCCAAGTTCATGTAATAGAATGAATACAGTAACTGACAATGTTGATGATATTCATGTTTGTGGACTTTGACTATGTACATACACAACCATAAATTCCGTTGTGGCAGGGTCCTCCATTGTTAACTATAATATAATTTATGTTTACTATCTTAATGCCAAAATAGTGACAAAGAAGAGTCTTGTCAAACTATAGTGAACAAACATATCAAACACTTAATTACAATTTAGTATCATACATTTAGTAGTGAAATTAAAATATCAGTAATTTATATCAACCTGCCATACAGTTATACCAGAAAAATTATGTCTTAATAAATGTTCTGAATATACAGTATCCGCACCAAATATATGTTTGTCCCAGAGATGAAAGATTCAATAGCAAATATAATCTTTGCAAACTCCAGAGCAGAGACAGCCTCAAATAACTTGACGCTTGAAACAAACCCTATTTTATCTCAGCTGGAGAGTTATATTCAAACTGTTCATATTCTATGCACAGGCACTCGACAGTTGAAATAGCAAGGCCCTAATGTGATGTTTAAAGAGATATTTCAGTCCCAACAGAATTCTATTTCACTAATAATAAATATGTACAGAGGCTTCCGCCAATTGCTCATAAAAAAAACCTTTCTCATTGCATAAGAGGGTTTTATACTCTCAGGAGGTAAAACAACTGTACTGTATACATGAAGTCCTATACTCCTGACAAGTTCTGTTAAAAGAACAGTAGAACAGTAGAACATCTCTGCGGAATTATCTAGCATTTAATACTTAAATACTTCCTCTTTTCATCTCTATTCTCTTCCATTGACTATCTATACATCCATCCATATCCGCTTAACGGTAGTCAGGTCGCGGGGGCAGCGGCTCCAGCAGGGGACCCAAAACTTCTCTTTCCCGAGCCACATTAACCAGCTATGACTGTCCACTGAACCGCAACCCCTCCCCATCACGACTACGCCTTAATGTCCTGTCCATGAATATCGCAAACAGAATTGGTGACAAAGCGCAGGAGTTCCTCAAAATGTTCCTTCCACCTCTCAATTACCTCCTCAGTTGAGGTCAACTGCATTCCATCCTTACTGCACACAGCATGGATGGTTTCCCGTTTCCCCCTCCTAAGGTGGTTTCCAGAAAAACAGCTGTTTTGCCTTTTTCACAGCAGAGGCTTCAGCCCTTCGGGCCAGTCAGTACCTTGCAACCGCCTCCAGAGTCCTCTGGGATAACATTTTCCAGAAGGCCTCCTCCTTCAGGCAGACGGCTTTGCTGACCATTGGTGTCCACCACGATGTTCGAGGGTTACTGCCCCAGCTCTCCGCCGCTGCTTCAGGAATGGAAGCTTTGAACATTGCTCACTCAAGTTAAATGTCCCCAACCCAACAATTATTTTATAAATATATATAACCTCCACAAAGATGCAGGAGAAGCTCCGCCGGAAATGTTCATTGAAGATCTCACGGGCAGGGGCTTTCTCCAGACTTTCCCAATTCACCCGCTCTACCCAATTGGCCTTACCAGGTCTGTCCAGAGTCGTCCCCCACCCCTTGACCCAACTCACCACCAGATGGTGAGCAGTTGACAGCTCTGTCCCTCTTTTTACCCGAGTGTCCAAAACAAGCGGCCTCAGATTAGATGATACGATCACAAAACCTTTGGCCTAGGGTGCTATGGTATCACATACACTTATGAGCATGATTATGTTCGAACATTGTGCTTGTTATAATAGACAGTCCATGACCAGCACAGAAGTATAACAAATACATATATCTTCCACTGACTAAGCTTAGTTAATTAAGGATTTGTTTAATACTAAGACAATGGGTGTTAATATGCATTATTCATTCTTCACTACTGTATATATTTGATCTCATCAGCACGCTTTATCAATGACATAAACTGTATGACTGAATATCACAACATGTTAAGATAAAACTATGTGTACTGTATTTAATATTGGCAGTGTGAATGAAAACATATTTTGCAATGGAATAGTTAAATCGTATTTTTAATTAACAAAGGATTACATACGTCGATATCTGTAAAACAAGACTTCTGATGTAGGTATGGCATGTGAGGCTTTAAATCGCATACTTTGTCATATAAAATATATTTGCTGTTTTACAGTATGACATGTGTTGTAATAAGAACTGCAGGTACCATACTAGTGTTGTGATGGAATACCATAACTACAGCAGAAGTCTGACTTGGGCCTTCGGGGTTAGCAGAAATATGATAACGAATGCTTAACAAATATAAACTGACCTCATCATTGTTTACTACCATCAATAGCTAATTTAATAATGCTTTATTCTTTCTTTGTGCTACTGTTGCAGCCTTAGGTGTTCAGCTACTCTGATATGATCTATGCTGAGGTTTATTCTACTAAATCTTTTGAGAAGCAGCACAGAGCTAGATACAATTCTATCCATTCCATGTGGTATATACATATTTTATTATATTAGGTATCTGACATTTCTGTAAGTTATGACCTTCTTTGTGCAACAAGTACTAGTCTAGCCAGGTCATGTATTCACTGACATGAGTCTGTATCCTTGAGCAAGGTACACTCTTGCATTGTAAAACTCTTAAAGAGATAGCTTACAAGATGCTTACAGGTAGTGTAGGCCAATTGGGGATCTAACCACACGTGAGATTTTAGTGGAAGGTAACCATAACCACCAGACCAGACTAGCTGACACACTGTGTATAGAGGGCTGTACTCACCATACTGCTTTGTGAGACGTTGTTAAATGACCTAAGTGTAAAGGTACTGTAGAAGAGAGACCTTAATGAAAAGAGGAACCAGAGAAAATACAGAGTAGTGGCAATAGAAAACAGAGGCCCCCCCGGAGACAGAAATCAATGTGAGGGCAATCGTCCAAACACTTCCACTGATGCAGGCAGGCATCGATACAGCCTTCAGGATTCAGGAGGGGCGGGGCAGATGGACGAAGGGCTGTGGAGAGAGAGAGAGAGAGAGAGAGAGAGAGAGAGAGAGAGAGAGGGAGGGAGACAGAGAGAGGAAACAAGATAATCCATTTTAATGTGAGCTAATGATTGACAGCTCATAAAGAGGTAAAGAGGAAAGAGGTGTGTGTGGGGGGGCAGCCAGGTCTCATAACTGCTCTTGCCTTTCTGAAACTGTGGTGGTCCCTTCTGCGATCAATACGTCAGTGCCTGGAGCACTCTGTGTGTGTGTGTGTGTGTGTGTGTGTGTGATGCGCAGGCCTCAGTCCATTTCCCCTACTTCACTCAGTAATGGCACATGACACCACCACGTACAGTGTGTGTGTGTGTGTGTGTGTGTGTGCGTGCGCGATGCTAGCCAGGGGCAGGGCTGACACTGTGACACCTTGCACACAGCAAGCCCACCTGACGCCAGCATGATTCTGTCTGCCCAGCGGCATCCATGAGCCCAGGCACAATCACACATGCATGTGAGCCCCTGCAACACCCCTACACACATACACACAAACATATACATACGGCATATTTTCCGCACTCTACTGTAAGACATGCTTGTTTTTAATTGACTGGCTGAGACTGCGACTTATATTGCAAAGCCATGTTTTTTGTCTACTGCATACCAGCCAAGAGATGGCACTGTATATTGTACACCTGACAACTGGCTACTGTACCCCCGAAAAATAACATAAAACTAATAATCTAGTGTCACATATAAATGCTGAGCGGCCATAGATCAAATAAAATGTATGTATTAATGAAGCACATTTTAAAACAGCTAATCAAAATGCTGCACTATCACACGAAGAATAAACTAAACAAAGGGTTAGCATGCGCACTTGGAGCACATCAGTGGTTTGTGTGTTGGGACATATTGCTCCTGTAACCATAATTGCTGTTACGTTGCTAATCAATGTTATGTGACTCACCTGCGAGTGGTCTTAACGTCAGTGTATATTTTGTAGTATAATAATGGTAACCCTATCTCTTAACACCAACTCCAACCCAACCCCTTCCTCTAACGGCAAACTCTCTAACCATAACCCAATTATTTGGCTACATTGGTAATAAAAGATACTTGGATTTACTTGGACTTACTGTAACATTTTTGTTTGAAAACAATTAAATGTGTTATCCAATAAATGTTGTCGATTGCATCACAAATGTTTACAGTATATTAGCATATAATATGTGTGAAATAGAAATAACTATTTAGTGTACAATAAGTGATGACAAACCATATTTTGCCATGTGATTATTTTGTCTAATCAGAGAATATGAGATGGAGCTGAGTTGATGATGAAAATGGGAAAGGAACATACAGGATGTTATCAAGTTGTTGTCTCAGAATGAGCGCTCAATGTTAGAGATTAGAGCTATGCGTTTATTGATGTTCATATCACACCCACCTGCAGAACAACCCCAAACACCCTTGAGGTCATGATGCCTCAAAAACACTTATGTTTTGTAATTAATGTTAGCGCAATTAGCAATAAATAATAATAAAAAGATCCACTTGATAAACCTTGATATTATGTCAACACTGAAGTGAAATTCCCCATAGAGAGATAGAGAGAAATTGGAATAGAGCTGCTACAGCAACATAGCTTGCTAGCTAACATATTATTTTTGATAATCACAGTGGGGAAGATTTAAATAAATAAAGACTATATGTAAATGAGGAAAAATAGGAACTTACCCACCAATTACAGTTGTTAAACGTTAATGAGAAATGTAAGTCAGGGAAATGATGCGCCCATCGCTTCTCACAGAATGTGACTAGCAGTGAGGCTAATAGTCATTTACAAGATCCATAAAAGATAGCACCTACTTGTCAAGGCTAAGGAGCAGCTAAACACAGGTGGAAAATACTGTAATTACTAAACACAGGAGCTCTAATATATCATGACTGCACATGTTGTCTCAGTGCACATTAGTCTCATACTGTAAGTACATTTACACCGATCTAGTCTGCTTGGGAGCTCTTACAGATGACAACAGTCAACATGGGCTTTACTTACATCCTGTCTTGTTCATTTTATTTGGACAGGAAGATTGGCAGGCTAGCAGGCTTAAACAATTCATCCGAGAGTCCAGGGTTATTTTCAGAGTTGCCAACTTTCAAGGCTGACTTGGCTTGAGAGTGGGTGCGATTGACAAAGATTGACCCAAACAGGTGTATTTTTTGGCGGGAGAGTGCAACATACTTTCCCCCTCACCCCCTAAAAGCATATTATAAGATGCCACATCATTGCTCATTGGCAACCTCCCTCCCCTCCACAATTTACATTGTACAGCATTTAGCAGACACTTACTAGTTAATTTGTCATTAGCTGAACAAGTTATACCCATCCAACCCAAGTAACAAAGATGTTTTCCTACATCATTCTTCAACAAAGCAGTGAAGGGACACCATTGGTCCTGTAGGGGTATTGAGAACTGGCACCACATTGATACCAATTCCTGACAGACCAGTATATATAAATATTGTCTCCTGGACCAACACATACAGCCCATTTCCAAACAGTAATAATGAAATGAAATATTTTCACACCTCTTAATGTCTTCTTTATTTGCACCAAATCATACAGAGTAGCACCAATGCAAGGCAGTATCAGTATCAATGTAATCCTAACGATACCCCACACTCCTCCTGGCACGAGCCGGGTTAAGCATTTAGTTAATGCGTTCCCTCGTCCTACTGTAGAAGCTCATGTGTGTAGAGATAGCTGAAAGAGGCTGTTACTGCCTGAGGCTTGTGTGTGTGCGTGCACACTCTTCATGCATGTTCATGTGTGCGTACAGTATGCCTTTGTATGTGATGGTACATGCATTTGGGCTTATGTGCTCTTGCCTTGTGTGTGTGTGTGTGTGAAGGAAGCGGAGCTCGTACTCTTGAATTAAAGACAAACGGTGTGCATGGGCGATAACGGGTTCCTTCCTCAATTTCTGTCATTACTGCTGATGTTTGACTGGTTGGTTTCACAAAGGCAGGTAACACTGCTTTTTTTGTATGCCTGCTTGTGTGTGTGTGTGTGTGTGTGTGTGTGTGTGTTTCTTCCCTGTACTATATTACATTATATTATACACCTACAGTATTAAGTATCCATCTGTGAAATGTTTACAATGTTAATATATTAGGAGGATACATTGATTGGCATGGTGTTGTCTTTAATATAACAAGCTAAAGCTAAATAAATGCTGTTGACAAGAAACAGAATTAATAGCAGTAGATCTTATTTAAAGCAGATTCATGTATAGCACTGTATCTGTTGATAGTGAAAAGCCTGGCTGAGTATGAGAAGACAGTGTGGTTGATAAGGCATGGAAAAGCATAATCACAGAAAGCTATATGTGTGTGTGTGTGTGTGTGTGTGTGTGGGTGTGCTGTGATGAGTAGGATATGTCTATTATCGCTCTCTCTCTCTCTCTCTCTCTCTCTCTCTCTCTCTCTCTCTCTCTCATGTGCACGCACACACAAGCACACACGCTCCATTAACACACACAACATGCACAGAGTTTGTTTACTAAGATTTTGATCTTCTCTCTTGCTAAATCGGAGAGAAATATATCTGTTAAAAATATCCATTCAATAATGTAATGTACCAGGCTTGCATGAAAAATAAATGGATATATCCAGCAGTAGGGGGGTTCTACAAAACTGTAGGTGATGGCCAATTGATTTCTTTTTGGGATCACTTTGTTTTAATGTATTATTATGAAAAACTGTTCCCGCCAAAGGCAGGGCACCTTAAGGCCTGTTTCTTACCAAGGTTGTGAATTGTCTTTGCACCGTTTAACTCCCAGAATCAATATGTGTCAATCAATAGTTAAATGTATAAGAGGAAACAACTTCCTTCCAAGTCACAATCACAATACGGTAAAGTATAGAACTACAAAAAAATCCACAGAAAGACAAATGACTTTGCACAAGAAGTAGTCCTTTGCCTGCATCTGTATCTCCATTGCGCGCTGGGGAAATAGTTATACATTTGCCATGTACAATACCTGTGTGAAGTTTAGTAATTTGTTCTCTGAATACTTCTGCCTGTCAGCCATATTGTTTCCATTATAGCAGTGTCACAGAGGCCGTTCCACTTTGATGTAGGTGATAGCTAACTAGCATTAGCAGGATTCTCTTGTCATGTCCTGGCAGTTGAATGCCTGCCTGCTCTTTCTTCGCACAATGTGACAAGTGTTTCTAGTACTTTCTCTCCATGATCATCTTCTGAGTGTGAAGAAAATCAATGTGCGTGTTTTTTCTTCTTCTGTGCTCAGGTGGCTCGTCCCGCTGGTCTTCCCCTCCATGCGACTGCTGCTGCAAGAACCACAAGGGCGACGGCGAGTGCGAGAGCGGCACCTCCTTCAACGAGCTCTCCACCTCTAGCTCCGAGAGCCAGTCGGAGGCCGGCTCCCCGCAGGGCACGGTCATCTGCGGCCCAGTCAGCCGCCAGCAGACCCACCCCCAGACGCGCTCCCACGTCCAGACGCTGGACCGGCCGCCCAAGAAAGGCCCCGTGGCCGCACTGCAGCAGTCCGAACAGCGGCGCAAGAGCGACCTGCTGCGCACGCTAACGGCTAGCTCGCGAGACACCAGCACCTGCAAGAAGAGGCCGGCCAAGGAGAAGCTAACGGCGGAGGAGGAACTGGAGAAGTGCATTCAAGACTTCCGCAAGATCAAAATACCCGAGAGGTTTCCAGAGAGGAAAAACATGTGGCAGGCAGACCTGCTCAGAAAATATCGCCTCTGAGACAGGAAGCAGGACACCGGAAGCAGGAAGTAGCATAAACAGGAGGACTAAAATGGTGCCAAGGTGCGGCCAAGGATCTAGAATCAGTTTACATGCTATTTGTTCCTCAACTAAAGGGAGATAACACTTAACTACTTTGTACGCAGCTTCCATGATTGGACCTTCACCCTGATGACAGTAGGCTGCATACACACAGGTAGAGGCAGAAATAAGCAAGCATTGAAAACAGACTGCTCATATTGATGTATGTACAGTACGTACTGTATGTTAGCGTATGTTGCCTATTGTATGTCAGTCAATGCTGTATCTTGTTGAATGCGTTTGATTCTGAATAATGCATCCCTGAGGACGAATCAAAATGGAGAAAATACATCCGCCACATAGCCTTGCATCAATCAACTGAAGGCTTAATGAATCATGAATATACTTTAAGTACTATAATATTAGTTATTGTCTCTTCTACCGTCACAGATATTTATGTATGTGTTTATGTGTGTGTGTGAGTGTGCATGTGTGGCCAGGTGGCCTGGAGGTCACAGATACATCTGCATCAGGACTCATTAATCATTTATGCTGTCCTAACCATGCACTCTATAAATACACCCAGAGCTACCCGTTCTCCGGTTGGTGTTACCAGGGCCATTCTCATCCTTTGAAGGTGCTGTATGTGGGATTGTAGAGCTACATGTGTAGTGTAATTTGTTAGCAATAGCCATAAGATATCTGTCAGATATCAGTGAGTCAAATGCTTTGTGAGAAGATGTGCTCTGGTCGATAGGCCCTGCATATAAGTCGATTTAGATTTTTGACTGTGCCTGAAAGAATTTACACCAATAAGGGTTGGAATCGACAGTACCTTGTACAGTACCACCCTGCCAAGCACAATGGCAGACCAACAGGTTCTGAAGGATAAGGTGTACATTTGGGTTGTTGGTTATCAAAACTGCGCTCTCTATTGTTCATTGTTTGCTACTGTAGCTCTTGTTGCAACTCTCTCGCTTTAAAGAGGATCTTCTCACATCAAACCACAGACACAGCACTGATTTGTGGTTGAGCACTGGTTTTCACCGAGTCTGGTTGTCATTTAACCATTTATAACCTTTAAATGGTGCTGTTTTTATGGTATCATTTTGGTGTTTGGTCCCTACTAAAGCAAGCCTATCCAAAGCAGCCAGTATCACGGGTGTGTAATATTGTTTAAAGGTATTTATTTGTCATTTGGTTGCAAGGCCAATGTGTTTGTATGAGGGATAGTAAGGAAGTTTGGAAAAAACAATAAGTTAAAAAGCAGGCATTTAATAGATGTTGATTATTTACTCTGTAATACTGTACTTTACGTTACTAGGTATTTGGGAATTGTACAGTATCTAAGTACAACAGTGGATTATTATATAAAAGAACACATCACCCATACACACAACCACAAAGTGATAAATCATGAGGTCATTTAAACAATATTCAATATGTCATATATAATAAATTATATTACAAGCGGACAAGGCAGCTATGGGCTTAGTCTAGAATGATGTTGTCGCTGTGTTCTCCCTGATGAGGCATGGATGAAAATGTAATGTTTGATGATTATTCAAGGCATGTAGGATAATGACGCGTTAAAGATTTAGATAAATGACATTCAAATGAGTTGAATGGGAAAAATGGGGACATAGTGAGTGGCATTTATCATGGTTAAGTATAAATACTTTCAAGGACGAAATTATAGACTAGTTTTACAAAGATGAAAGAGTCGGTACATTGATGACTACATAAATACCAGATGCGACCAAAGATATTGTCAATTATGGATACTGAATTCCTGATACAATTGTCGGTTATTGATACTTTTTTCCTTAAGTTTGTAGGAACTAACTGATCAAATATACACTGGAAGTCTGGGTTTAATTAAAACAAGTAGGTAAATTACAGTATAATAGAAAGCTATAAAACACTTAAAAGACCTTTAAAAGTGGTAAAAAAAAAACAAATGTCACCTGGTGTGAAATATGTATGGGAACATGGACAATAAATAGATAGTATGATATACTGTAAATGGCGGTCAAGTAACCTGCTGACTCACATGTTTGGTAGTTAGTTTGGAAGTTGAAGAGCAGAGGGCTTACCTTGAAAACTATCATAGTGTGACAATGTGTTAAGCACAAACAATATACCTGAATGAAAAGCACAAAGATATAGGTAAAACATATAGTCCGTTTTTTATAAACAATTTACTGGTCATTTGATTTTAGATATTCTATAAATGGTTGATCAATTGTTTAATTTGATGTTACATTTATTTTTCTAAATAACCTGAAGAAAATCTAATGTATTTATGTTATGGCCATAATAGTTATCAAAGTATCAATTTATTGACATACTGTAGAAAGATGTTAACAAAATACATCTTTTTGGAAAATGGTGTCCACAGCGCAGTAATACACAAGGTGCTGGATGTAAAAGGTTAATTCTACACGTAAAGAGTAAGACACATTTTGATTAATATTTGTAAAACTGCACTGCTGTAAAACAACAATATAGTTTTTGTGTCTTATCAGTTAAAGATGTCTGCTAGATTGAAGATCACGTGTAAATAAAGTCCAACACTTCCAAAATAATGTATTATATTCTGCTGTACTATACACAAAAGGCACATTTTGAAGGCCTGAAGGTTTGTTTCATACAGTAGACTGACATTTTAATACAGCTTTTCCCTACTGTATGTCATCATTTGTTTTGTCTTGGCTTACTAGGGCTAAATAACAGTTATATACTGTAGTCTACATGACATTCTGATAAATGATGAGCAATTGATTTTTGTAACAACTGATCGTGTCACAGACTGGTAAGGAACAGAGCAAGGTTATAATGTGCATCATGTTTTATCAGCAAGTAGGAATAGAACAACCTGTACTGTACAGTATGTATGAAGGACATGATAGCTATAACTGCATATAAGGGAGCCTGTAGAACAGACAAAGAGAATGAAATACACACACAGTGGCCTTCTAGAGCACACTGTAGGTTACTTGCACAATGTATAAAAGCTAACAATGGATCACAGAGTATTTGAATAAATTATTACAATGTAAATAATCACATTCTCACATGCACAATACAACCACAAAGAGACCCTATGATATTTGATTTAGCCATTAACCGAATTGCCCCAGCCTTTACAAAATGTGGGTTATTCAAATATTTACTTCTTTGACCTCAAGGCAAACAAAATGGATGTGAAATTAATTTTATTTAAAAAACACACACACACATATATACATATACAGTATATATACATATATAAACGTATATATATA